>PVJI01001571.1:0-49955 GCA_004026765.1 Micronycteris hirsuta | reverse complement strand
TTTTCTTTGGGTCATTTTTTTTTCCCTCGGTGAGCCTGTTACTGTAAGGAGGGTGGAGCCTTGGAGTTCACCTGGGCAGGGAAACTCACGGTCGCTGTGTTGTGATGTAGCCTGTGGGGGCGGGACCTGAGAGCACAATGGTGCCTGCTCCGCTCTCCGCACCCACACTGCCTCCTGCAAGCAATTCAAGCCCCTCTGCACTGGCTCCGGGGGTCGCTCCAGGGTCGGTGAACGGGCTGCACAGCTCCAATCCCCTGTGGGTCTCTCCAATGAACTCTCCTGTGAGGCTGGGAGTTCCTCCCACCGCCGACTCCACACCCACAGGTGCTCTCAATCTGCGCCGATGGGTTGTGCCCTGCTTTCTCTCCTGGTCTGTCTGCCCGCGAATGCGGACCTGTCCGGTCCACCAGTCTCGGCCCCGCTGGGTCCGGATGAGCCGGGCGCTGGCCGCGCTTTGGTCAGGCACCCCGTCTGGGTGTGCTGCAGCCCCGCGGGAACCGCCCCTCCAACCGCGGTCCTGCCGTCTGCTCACCAGCTCACCGCGGGGTCGCCCAGCGCTCTCCCTCTGCCCTGCTCCTCCCGGCTCACCAGACTGGATGAATGTATCTTCTTTAATTCCTTGGTTGTCGGACTTCCTCTCAATTCGATTTTCTGTCAGATCTGGCTGTTTTCGGTTGGGTAAATTTCTGGGTTTTTCCTTCTTTGGTTGTGCGAGGAGGCACGGCGCATTCACCTATGCCGCCATCTTGCCGGAAGTCTCCCTCAAACACATCTGTTTTCTGCAGCCAGAGCCATACCTGAAATAATCCTGTGAAAGCCAACAAGTGATACACAAGGGAACTGAGAAGTCCGCCAAATGAAAATGAAAATACAGAGGGATGGACCCCAGGTGGGCACAAGGGACAAATGGACCTAGCAGCTCCTGCATCTGAGAGCGCACCCTCACCCCTGAGCTCCCCACGGACCCCATCTGTCTGCCTGCACCCTGCCTTGCATTGGGGACCCACTCCTCCTTTTATCTCTCCCACCATCTCCCATCCTCCTACAGTGTGTCAGGCATAGAACTCGGTCAGAACAATCCAACCCGCCCGGTGTCCTTGGAGCAGAGACGAAGGAAAAGGGGTGATTCCTCTTGCTTTCGCAGAAGCCAGTGACGGGGCTGTCAGCTGCAACAATCACCAACAATCACAACAAAACCGAGTGCTCTGGGCCCCACGCAGCCTGCCAGGTGTTCCATGAGACCCCAAGGGGACAGTGGGGAGCATGGCGGGCATGTCCTTGTCCTCTGGGACTGAGTCTTCACACTTCCAGAAACTGCATCCCAGGGTGATACGTGCGTGGACACGGGAAACACAGAGTAGGGCAACGCCACCCTACAGGGGCTTGGAGTGGGGTCAAGGAGGGGAGTGGGACAAGCAGGGCAGGAGGGAGGGAGAGGAAGCATGAGTGGGTGTTCAGGCTGGTGTAAGTCATCAGAGTTAAGTGCAATGGCCAGGGGAAATGCCACGCGAGGAGCCCACAGGCTCAGGGGACTGGCCTCCAGACCCTTTTTCAGTTACCCCTTCAAGGGCCCTGGACTTGGAGCAGAATCGAGGTGCCAGGACTTCTAACAGGGGAGACACAGGAGAAAGTCTGTCAACTCTTTAGTTTGCATTTTCTCTCTTACATTGTGTGATTCTCTGGAGGAATTGATGGTAATTACGGCATCTTAACCCCAAAGAACGACTTGAGTTAATAAGTATCTCTGTTGGTTGTCTCCTGGCACAGGGTGGATGAGCCTTGAAAAACCCTGCCCCAAATGTCAGTCTCCTGAGAATGCTTCATTTTCTGAGGCCAGAGGCTTTCATGGGAAAGCAAAGACATTCCTACCGCAGAGTCTTGAGATGTGTCAGAATTCCTGGAGAGACAGCCACAAGCCTCTCTGTGCTGGGTGACAGGAACGAGCAATCGCCCTGTGGTCGCGGCACAGGGTTGCATCACTGGGGAAAGGAGGCCGTGCCGAGGAACACAACAGCCCAGGGTTGGGGCTTGCCCTGGCCTGCCCCAGGACTAAGATTGCCGGAGGGCCTGCCCATCTCGGTCTCTTGCAAGAACATAGATACGCAAGCCAGACTGGCCTCTGCATTCCCTGGGAGGGGGCTCTGTGTGATGGTTCCATACAAACACCCCTCTTTGTGATTCATGCCTCACCCACAGAAGATGGTTTTCATATGCGCACAAGCCTAGCATGCAGAGAAGATTAGCACATAGGGCACTTACTAGGGAGTTACTTGGGGATGTGGAGAAGGACACAACAGAAAATGAGGCTGAACTGTAATGCAGTCACAATGTAGGCCTCGGCCCAGATGGAGGGAGGGCGGCCCTGGCAAGGGAGTCAGGCCTTTCTGTCCCCACACTGACCATTGGGTCAGGCTTCCCTTGGAGAGGAGCTGTGGCCTCTTCAGCTGTAGGCCGTTCTCCTGGGCAGGGAGGAGCTCTGGGGGCACACGGGGCACACGCGGTATCTACAGTAGCAGTGACCACAGCAGCTGTCATGCTGTCACACAGACACTTGCACTGAGTATCACAAGTCTTCATGTGCCTTTCTATTATCTCCATTTTATGTATGGGGAAACTGAGGCACAGAGCTGTTTGACTCAGAGCCCATGTTACCACATGGCACCTCCTTAAGGATGAAGCACTAGCACTCATGACCCAGCGCCTGTGTCAAGTTCTTTTTTTTTTTTAAGATTTTATTTATTTATTTATTTTTAGAGAGAGGAGAAGGGAGGGAGAAAGAGCAATGTATGGTTGCCTCTCACATGGCCCTCACTGGGGACCTGGCCCACAACCCAGGTATGTGCCCTGACTGGGAATCGAACCGGGACCCTCTGGTTCCCAGCCCGCGCTCAATCCACTGAGCTACACCAGCCGGGCCCCAGACAAGTTCTTATTCCTGTCTGACATTCAACTTCCCAAGCTCTGAAATGGGGATCATGACACTCGACCTGCCTTTTTTCCCTTATACAATCATTGCCAAGAGCAATTAAAACAAGACCAGGGATGTGGGAGTGCTTTGTGAACCTCTAACCCTATGCACGTAGAAAATGGAATTCTTACTACACGTGAAGGACAGCACATGATCTAAGAGATGGCAGCATAAGATCACCCCAAATATGTGATGATGACCTGGGTCCTAAACCTTTTGGATATTCCAACTGGCAGAAGCCAAATGCAAAAGCCTCCATTTGGTAAATGGAGAAATGAAAGTGACAGGAAAGTCTGTGGACAGAACTTAGGCTAAAAATCAGTCCCCAGAGTCACGTCCACCACAGCGTCAGTGCGGCTCTGATGCCGCTACGGAAACATGAACCAGCCCACCCGAGGGCACACAGGCCTCCCCAGCAGGTTAGGAAGCAAGCAACATGTGACAGATGCCCACCTGCGCCGGGCACCCTGCCAGGTGTGTTAGCTATGTTATGTTTCCATCACTTCAACAGCTAAAGGCAGTTGCCAACCAGCAAATCAGAGGTTCGAAGGTGGGAGGCGACGTATTAAGAGCACAGAGCTGGGAAGGGGCAGGGCCTTGGCCCTCTCCAGCACACCTCACTGCCACTTGCCAGGTGAGGAGCTGGCTTCAATGCTGGAGTTGAAGGGATGTTGGGAGTTCTAAGGGCTGGCCAGCATGTGAACCTGTTTATACCCAGAAGTTTGAGCTGTGGGAGAGAAGGCGAGCCTTCACCTCTTGCAGCAAGGCCTGTTCTTGAATTTTGGTATTAGTCCGAGGCCCTTTCTGGGGTTAATATACAGAGGGCCTGATGTGGTTGATCAGAGAAAGTTGTAGGCTGCTGAAGACAGGACTCAAGTCCCCAGCTCAGGCAGGGACCTCTGGGTGAGGACAAGGGCACAGAGAAGAGGCTTTCCTACAGCCCCAGCATGGCAGTGGTTCCTTAAAGAGCGTCAGAGGACGACATGGCCACCGGTGCCGGCGCCGTTGTCAGGCCAGGACCGGGCTGTGTGTGTGCACGTGCACCTGTACTGTGAGCACGCGGGGACTGACCTGCGGTCAGACACACGACATGGACTTTTCATTTATTTGCAACCAGAGAAGCCTCCACGCGGACCTGTCTAAACACATTTGAGGGTGACTGTGGCCCTTTGATAAAGGCACACCGCCCCTCCCGCTGGTGGGCGAGTCAAAGGCCTCCAGGTGAGATGTGGGCTCAGCGAGGACGGACAGCGGCCAGAGGAGACGAAGGCGTGGCCCCTGTCTGACCCTCCCGCTGTGGGGAAGGCTTCCCATCAGTAAAGTGGGAGTGAGGACAGCGCGTTGATGAACCGCGAAGCTTTCAGTAGAGTGACGTGAACATTATAAGCTCACGTCAGCTGATAGCCGTGGCTCTTCCAAAAGTCTGTATCTATCGAAGTTGTGGGGGTTCTGTTTTGTTTGCCGTCGTGCGAGTTCAGAGGGTCATCTGTTCAGAGTGTTTGCTGTGAAGTAAATACTTGGTCGCCGTGCGGTAGCTGTCCCCTCCTGTTCTCACAGGAATTGCGCTCTCAGTGACTAGATGGCCCAGCTCCCTGCCAAGTTGTGCTTGACTCCGTTCTTTTATCCTTACACTTTCAACCTTTCTGTTTAATGTTTTGGGCGTGTCTCTTGTAAATAGCATGAGGCCACATTTTAAAATCCAATCTCATAATCTGTCCCTCACCTAGGAAGCTTAGTTCATGTTCACTTTTTATAATCTTTAATAAATTTGGACGTGCTTTACTACTTATATTTTTAATTTCTATTTTAACCCTTTTAATTCCTCTTATTTATCTTTTCTTGCTTTATCTGAGGAGGGCTGTTATTATTTCTTTTTTAGTTTATTTCAGTTCCCAATCCCCTACTGGTTTAGAATTTACACAATCTGTTTCTGCTCTTTTAGTGGTTATTATTGAAATTTAACATGCATATTTTACTTTTCATTTTCCTAAAGATAATACGTATTTAAACTTCCTTCCCCCAAATACATGGATCTATCCGCATCTTTAACCTGAATGTCAGACAAGCTGCATGTCGTACATCTCACCTGTATGTCATTGTTGATAGCATTTTAGGTCTGTCCTTTTTTTAACTCTACATTTAGATTTTTTTTATAGATCCTATGAAGTTTGTTTAAATTTTCCTACATGGTTACTGGTTTCTTGGTTCATCATTCTTACTTACACCCCAGATCTCATGTGCGGGCAGAAGAATAGCTCCCAAAGCCACCTGTATCCTAATCCCCAGACTTGGGAATGCGTTAGGTTACATGGAAAAGAAGGAATGGAGGTTACGGATGGAATCAAGTTCACTAATCAGCTGACTTTAAACCAGGGAGCTTGTTCTGGGTCATCTGGTTGGGCCCAGTGGACTCACAGGTGCTTCTAAATGGAGAAGGGCGGCACGGAGGAGGCAGAGTGATGTGAGGCAGAAGGACTGAACCACGGCTCCTGGCTTTGAAGACGGAGGAAGGGCCTCAGGCGATGAGGCAGGAGCCTCCAGTTGGTGGGAAAAAACAGGACACAGATTCTTCCCAGAGCCTCCCCCAGCCCCACTGATGCCCTGTTCCCAGCCCGTGAGACCTGGGTCAGAATTCTGACTTGCAGAAAGGTAAGATGATGACTTGGTGTTGTTCTGAGTCACTAAGTTTATGGCATTTTGTTATAGCAGCTAATAAAAAAGAGAATATATTTGATTTCTAGGACCATTTTTCTTGTTCTTAAAAACAACATTTACACCTCTTTTAATGAGGTCTTGTTGGTGGTAAACTCATTTATTATTTTTCTGGAAACATCTTTATTTTGTCTTTCCTCTTGACAAATAGTTTTGGTAGGTACACAATTCTATATAAAGTTAGTTTCCTCAGCACTTTGAAGATGGCATTCAACTGTCTCCTGCTTTCATTTCTATGATTAAGTCAGCCACCAGTCTACTTGTAAAATAATCTATTTACTTCGTTTACAGATTCACTACAATGTATCTGTGTACAAATTTCTCTTTATCCTTCTTTGGATGAGCTATGTTTCCTGGCTCTGTGAATTCATTTACTTATCAGTTCTGGAATAGTCCAAGTTATTAATTCTTTGAACATTTCTTTTCTTTGCTCTCTATTCCTACCTTAAGAAGCTGTTATTAGATGTATGTTGGGCCTTCTCATCCTCACAGTGTCTTAATGCATCTGTCACATATCAAACTGTCCTGTTCTTTGTTCTGCACTCTGTATAATTTTTGAGACTCTTCCAGTGCAATAATTCTTTTTTTTAACAATTCATTGCTTCTGTTGTCAAAACCCATACACTGAATTCTTTTTCAAAAACTATATTTATTATTTCTTCAAGCTCGATTAAATTCTTCCTCAAAACTGCCAAATTATTTGTTATACTTGTCTCTTGCTTACTTTTTGATTCATTTTTTTTACTTTAAGTATTTCAAATATGGTAATTTAAAATTCTGAATCTGATACCTCTGAAGTCTTTGTGGGGGGGGCCTCAATCTACTGTTTTCGTTGCAGTCCCTGAGGCTCCCACCCCATGGAGACCGTGTCACCCTGGAGCCGAAGGTCTGCACAAGGAAGCCAAGTTCCCGCCTGGGACTTTGAAGTCCACCCAGCAATAACCTTAAAACTCAAAAAGGGGTGAGAGGAGAAATAAAAACTACATTGAATTATTTATAACATTAACCTTCTAGCGAAACATAACAACTTAGCTCTTTAAGGCAGGTGGAAATCAGCCTAATTAAATGAACATTTTAGTTAAAGCAGTTGTCATAGAACAAAGGACCATGAATGACAGGGGTCTGTGGATAGACATCATGGGGCCCATGAACTCATTTAAATTTTATGCAATAGATTAGGTGTATTTGGGGGATAAGGACCCATATCTCAAAAGGATGTATAGTCTCAAAAAAGGTTAAGATTCACTACTCTAGAGAAACTTCAAAAATGAAAATAAAGTTATTGCTTTATATCTTCACTTTCTCTTCCCTATTCTGGCTCCTTGTCCACCTTTATGTAACTTCCAAGAGAGACTTTTGCCAGTTTTTCCATATGTGATTTTGAAATCATACAATTTGAAAAGAAAAGTACTAAAGTTCCAGTAGATAAGTGAGCAAAGGAAAATTTGCAAAAAAGTTGCAATCAGATGGAAAACAAGTATAGAAAATGCTTAACTTCTGTTATTAAGAAGGGAATCATAGGCATGTGCACCTCATAAATTAGCAAAATTAACAACAGCACATTTCCCAGCATCGGTGAGGCTGCAGTGAAACCTGAGGCCAGCGACTGGCTACAGTTTCAGGTTTTTAAGAAGGTGGCCGTGTGACATGTATCTAAACCCACAAAGATATGATGAATCTTTGTTCCCATTTCAGGGAACCTTTGAACAGAAGATAATATAAAGGATAAAAACCACATGACAGTTTCAGCAAAGATGAAAACAGCAAAATAGTAAGAGAAACCTCAATATTCAAAAAGGAAAATTAATTAATAATGCTACATTGTTAGAAAATTATTCAGCCATTTGAAATGTTTAATTTTGAAGACTTGGTAGCAAATATGGAAAGCACTTATAATACACCGTGGCATCTCACCCGCCGGGCACAGAAGAGGCAGGGACATTTCTGAGGTGCACAGTTCTCAGAGGAGATGGAATGAGGATGCAAATATCCCTCCCTTTAAAATATTCTGAGCAGATGGTTGTGCCTCATGATTGATGTGCACACTGTATGAGTAACATACCAAGAAGCCTGTGGCTACATGTATAGACTTTATAATTCCGGGCAAACAAATCCCACCAAAAATGCTACCCTGACACATACCTACTGAGCAACATAATGATCATGGAACAGAATGCTGAGTGGCCCAAATGCTCACCTTTTCGGCTCTGAGGAGGGCTTATCTGGAAGAGCTCGGGGTGGTTTTCTTTTCACAGGATCTCAGTCATCAACATGCCAACAGTGCCCCCTGACGCCATGAACTCTTGACTCACCGTGGTGGTCACCGGTCTACTCACTCTTCCCAAACATGTTTACTATCTTCATGCATTTGCACATTTCTCCTACTCAGAAGACGCTTCTTCTGGCCAGAAACTCACTCACCCTGAACTCTGAGCCACCTCCCCTGAGAGTTATGCCTACACATTCCCCATCCATGTTCAAGCTTCCCCAGGGCTCGCGTGCCCTTATTTCTACACGGCTGTAAGGTGTCAGGGCAGAGCGAGACTTCTTCTGTTTCCTCACTGTTACTTAGAGTCTCAAAATAAGAACCATGTTTAACCCATAGAAAAATGGATCGAATATGAGATCTCAAATTGGATAAACCTGGTTTTAAATTTTGGCCACATGGCCCTGGTCGGTGTGACTCAGGTTGGTTGGGCATCGTCCTGCAGACTGAAGGGTCAAGGGTTTGGTCCCCAGTCAGGGCACATGCAAAGGCCAGCTGATTGGTGCTTTGCTTTCTCTCTCTTTCTCCCCACCTTCCTTTCTCTCTAGAAGCATGTCCTTGGGTGAGGATTAAATCAATATATATATATTTTGGCTATATCATTGACTCTCTTTGTGACCTTGGGCAAGTTACAGAGCTTCCTTGAGCTTCTGTTTCCTTATTAGTGCAAGAAGGATAAAACAAAACAAAACGAAACGGTTTCACAAGGCTATTAGCCCATGCTAAGTGCCCAATAAGTGTTAGCTATGCACTCAGGCTTGTGGGCCAGGACCAGATTCCTTGCTCTCAGCTCGGTGCCACACAGCGTAGGCTGAGGAGGTGTGTAAAACACAGGACTCCACAGCTCCTTGAGGCAACAGGTGTCCAACTCTGAGTCCGGAAGTTAGCAGTTGCTTCTCTTGTCCCGTTGGAGCCCTTAGACATTGGGGAAATCCCTTCACGTACTTCCTCATTGAGGAGGCCCAGAGATCACTGCAGGGGTAGGAGGAGCCATGTCCCCTGGCCTCCTGCCCGCTCTGTCTTCTGCGATAACAGACAATGAGTCACTGCTGACATCACAGTGACGCCCACTTGTCTGGGAGTCTGTGACCTCATAATGTGAAGAAACTTTCCTTCTGAGAAGCACTTCCTCCCAGGTTACCAAAGATTTGTCTCCTCTCCTATTGCCATTGCGCTGAACTTACCTCTAACCTCTTGAAATGCCCCTTTAACCCTGACATTAACTATTGGAGACCTCCTCTGTGTTACTGAGAAGAATCGGAACCTCTGTCTCCTGTCTTGACTTCATTCCTCAGAAAAACAGTAGAACCATAACACCATGGAATGATAAAAAAATATCACAGACTAAAATCGGATTAGACCTTGGTGTGAGTCTGGTGTCTGTCTGTTATTAGGTCAGATCTTAAGCACATCTCCTAACCCCTGGCTGCTTACCTGGGCCACTTTTCTGTGAAAACCAGGTACATGTTGTTCCCCTGAGGGGCTGAGTACTGAACTGAGCCCTGAAGTATAATTCCTAACCAAGAGCAGCACATGCCAACATGAGAGCTAGGAGAGCACAGCATCCTGGGATACCTGTGCGTGACTCACAGTGGCTGTGACATGCTGTGTGTGCAGGGAGTCGTGAGGGCGACTGGGAGACAAGCTGCAAGGTTGGCAGGGCCCGGAATATGAGGGATCTGCTCTGCCAAAAACATATGGGAACCATGGAAGGCGAAAAGGCAGAGGACCACCCGGATGTAGCAGTAGACCAAGGTTTAGAACAAGGCAAATGCGGTAAGGAGGCTGGTTGGAAGGTTGCCTAGGTAACCCACAGAGGATAAGACAAAGTATGAACTATGGAAATGATCATCAGAATGGACAGAAGACCCTAGAAAAATTTAGGAGGTAAAGTCAACAAGACTTAGCGACGACTGAGAGTGGAGATCAAGGATATTCTTATTTATTGCTTAGATAACAGAGAGGCAGTAGCATCGTTTATTGAGAAAGGAGACACAGGGAGTAGGACGAGATTGTTCTGAGGGCCGTGGAGGGAGATGGTCAATTGAGTTTAAGCTGTGCAGTGCAGGTGGCAGCTGAACTTACACACCTGGAATTGAACACAGGCTGCAGATGAAAGATCTATAAGTGACAGCTGAGGCCTGAGAGAGAGAGTGAAGGGCAGGTGACAGTTTAGTTTGTGCTATTTTGTAATGTCATTTATAAAAACCAACTGTTCTCCCCAATGGATTATGAACTAACACATCTTTATCTTTGAGTCTCTATTTTCTACAGTAGTATCTTGAATAAAGTAAGTGCTCAAAAAGTTGGAATAAAAAATTAATAATAACTGAGTTTAGTCATTTTAAAAGGAAAGGGCTTTCACTATAGATAGAAAAATATATCTTCCTCACGATCTTGAGGAGTAGCCCAGGTGAAGAGAGAATGAAGAAATAGGACTTCAGGATTCAAGATACAACACAGGAGGATCTGGCGGGGGTCCCCTATCTGGGCATGAGTGGCATCTCCGATGCCCTGGTCATCAGGGCACCAGACAGCATCATGGGAGCCCAAAGTGTGGCTCTCGGGGCCTCCCAGAGTCAAGACCCCTTCAAAGTCTCCAGTTCTCACTAGTCAGCTACAGCTCTGTCTACCAGTATTGTTCCTGGTCTCCCACTAACCTTATGTAGAGACCTACTATGAAAGTAAATTTCCTGTGCTTACTAACTTCTGTAAAACTTCCTTTTCTTTGCCCTAAAAAGTCTCCTCTAAGCCTCATGGGATGTCATGTCTGAAGCGTGAGCCACTTCCCTTTGCTCAACTTCAAGAACACCACTGTTTCCTGAGCTGCCTGTAAACTGTCCACCCCCATGGCGGGAAGTGTCTCTGCTTTCCAGTGGTGTGAGACCTACCAGACCTGAGGGCAGGGGTTGCGAATGTCTGTCACTGCCCTTGGGGTCAGGCAGGTAGCACAGGTCATGCACTGGCTACAGCTTCCCTGGGGGCCCCACTGGGAAAGAACTGCTGTGAAAACTTATTTTGCAAAGTCACCCGTCCCACAGCGATGGTTCGCAACCCCCAAAGTGCTCTCCTCCATCTGCTCTAAGCAGAACTGTCTGTTCAACAAACTTTCATCCAGCAGTCTATCTGGGTCTATCAGTGACACAAGTCCCGCTTCACCCCCCATTCCCTCCAGGGGACACTGCTTGCGACAAACAAGTCCTCACTTCCTCCACACACCCCTTGCTCTCCATTTGATAGTCCCATTTATTTTTTTCTCACAGTCTGCATCATGATGCAAAATTATATTGCATGTGCATTTACCTGGGTGTTTACTTGCTGTCTCTGCCATTGGGATGTCAATTCCTTTACTCTTATTTACAGATACACCCAAAGCCCAAAGCAGTTTCATACACACAGTAGGTCTGCAATGGTGGTTTTGTAAATGAATGCATCTATCTACCTTTCCATTCTCTTTTCCAAATATTCCCCTGATTCTTGCCCTGGCTGGCATGTAGCTCCCCTCCGGGCGCCATGCTTTCTCTGCAGCTTTCTCAGGGAGGGAGAACTCGTGCCCGGACTTTTCAGGCCAGAAAGTTGGGCCAACACTGGGTCGCCTCTCCACTGACATCAGACTGTGACCTCCATACAAATGAACAACCCATCAACACAAACAAACAGAAGCCCCAACCCTTCAGAGCTGATACCTCTCCTTGAAGCTTTGAGCTCGTGGCCTCCCGCCACCCGCTCCATTGTTCAGGCACTTGTCTTTCTCACCTTCAGTGACTTGCGCCCCTGTTCTCCCTTTTCTGTCCAGTCCCAGGGCCACACCCTGTGCTTTGTCATCACTCACAACTTTTTGCTCTAAAAAGTTCAAAATCCTACCCTCTGACCACAACAGACCATCTTTATGGCCTGTTTCTCCCGCTCTCGTTTTTCTCCCTCCGTCCCTCACTCCTCCTGCATTTGCCCATCTTCTCCAGGTCCTTCACCACCAGGGACCCCATCCTCTGACCTAGTCAGCTTTTCTCTGTCATGTCCTCCTGTCTTCACTTCCTCCCATCCTCTCACTGAGGCCATTTTTGGTCAATGTTCCCACTGCCTGGTCCCACCCTCCCATGGTACTACGTGGCAGAGCTCTGGATTGTCCGATGCCTGCTCCCTGGACCCCACACCAAAGTCACTGAGCACACTGCACACTTATGATACCCCCAAACAACCAGCCTATGGTTGCTTAGCAACCCTTTCATGTATCTTTGACTTCCTGGCCATCCCATCTTCACAGAAAATATTTCAAATGTTCCCCACTTTGTTCAATCTTCTGCCCTCCCTCCTCTTTCCTCACTTACAGCAAAGTAATAGAACTGGTAGGAGACTTTCTCAACTCCCCATCAGCCAACATTGAAACCTGCTGAACATTTTCCTTCTTTCCTCTCATCCACCAGAAGCAGGAGCCCATTCTTATCCAAGGTACCATCTCATTCAGCCTGCGAGAGGCTCTCACATCACCGGTCGTTCTCAGTTGTCAGTGAGCACGCTGTGTGCCTGGCTCCCACTCGAGGCTCTGCCCACGTTGGCTTCCTTGGTCCTCCCCAGAGAGCTATGCTGCGGTGACAGCTGTCAGCACATGCACTCTACTAGCCCAAGTTCACAGCTGGTGGGAGAAACACACTCTATGCTCCTTACTCCACTATCATGAAATAAAATGCAATTGCCTCCTTTTCCCACTTCAGCAGGTAAAATTAAGTGCAAAGGCCCGCTGTTTGCTTATCGTACAAATAATATTGCCTATAGTGCTGGTCTTGGTAATGACAGACTAAAAAGTCTCAGTGATACAGGGGGTGTTCCCTTTGCCTCAGGCCGCCACCAGGAGAGACAGGGTTCTGCCTCATAAACTAGTTCAAAGTGTCCATTCTGAGGAGCAATAAATTGAGAACTGCCACAAGGTTATTGCTTTTTCTTCCTGTGCATTATGAAAATCTGTATGGGTATTCATCGGTATCACCAGCTTTCTGTTCTTAGTTAAAATAAATATGCTCTTGCAAGTATTACTTAAACAAAAAAGTCTTATGGAACACTGACAGCTTCAGGAGTTATGTCTCATCAAATGAGCCCCAAAACCTGTAATTTTAATTTTTTGTCTTCACTGGCAATATATTACTATTGTGGTTTAAAAACAAGCCCACACATTCTTTGAGACTTTCTCATTAAGAGGCAGAATCTGATTTCTCTCCTTTTGAATGTGGCTGATACTAGTCACACAACTTCTGATGAATGGACTGAGAAGAGGGCGAGGCAGAACCGCTCCTGCAGCCAGGCCATCAAAATTTACACAGCTCCCGCCTGGCTGAAGACACACACTCTTGGAACCCAGCCACCAGGCCGCGGGAAGCCCAAGCTTCCTGGAGAGGACGTGCGATGATGCTGTGACCAACAGCCCCACTGAAGTCCCGTGGAAAGCCAGTGTCACCTCCAGATGTGCGAGTCAATGAGCCATCAGGGGACTCCAGCTCTCACTCTTGAGTCCCCAGCTGACACGGGGTGGATAGGGGACAAAGTGACCCCACTGAGCCCTGGTCAAGTGCACATTCACAAACAGAATAAATACTGTCTTCTTCTTTTTAAAACTGCTGAGTTTCAGGCAGGTTATTTCACAATAATAGGTAAGTGAAACAGGTACCTTGGAAATAATCCTTAAAGAGCATTTTCATATATTTAAATGATATTGACACTTGTTAAGTCTGACAAGGTCATTGGCACTTTTTCTCAGATGCATCATGGAGAGATAAAAGCTTATGACTCTGCTACACCTCCTATTCTAAAGGCAACTAGAGTGGGTCTATTTCATTCTGTCGACTCTGCTAAGAAATGGCAGAGCAGAAATTTAAGCTCAGGTACATTTCCTCCACAGCCCATACAGTTACCTTAGTAACCCCTGGTGTGTCCTCTCATTTTTCCCAGCCTGTCCTCTACTAGCTCGTTCCCATCAACTGGACATGTGTTTAAACCAGTCGCACACTGGAAAATTCTTCAGCCTGATGTCTCCCTCTAGTTACACCTGTGTCTCTTTCTCGCCCTCACAGCCGATTTATTGAAAAAATTATCTGTGTTGTCTCCGTTTCCTCACCTTCCAATCACTCCTGAAGACCCTTCATCTGAGTTTTGCTCAGCCACCGTCCTGAAAGTGCTCAAGGGACTCTCAGCTCCTGGATCTAGTGTGGACACTCTGAACTTTGCCAGACTGGGGGCGCCATCAGAGCCCACACACCTGACTCACGTTGAAGCCCTCCCCTCTCCAGACGTCCACATTCCACCTGCCTGGTCATCCTCCTGTGGCCTCGCTGCTGAGCCTCTGCTGAAGGCTCTACATCTCCTGCCTAACTCTCAGATACCTTTCTGTCCCGGACCACCTTCTCTTTTAAAAGTCACTCTCCCTATTTCACTCACCGTACAAGTTCAGTTATCTTCTTTATTCTTTTTTCTGTCTGTTTTTTCAAATGTATTTTATTGATTATGCTACTACAGTTGTCCTATTTTTTCTCCCTTTCATTCCCCTCCACCCTATGCTGCCCCTCCCCCAGCATCCCCCACCTTAGTTCATGCTCATGGGTCACACATGCAAGTTCTTTGGCTTCTCCATTTCCTGTACTATTCTTAACCTCCCCCTGTCTATTTTCTACCTACCATTTATGCTTCTTATTCCCTGTACCTTTTTTCCCTTTCTCCTCCCTCCCCTTCCCCACTTATAACCCTCCATGGTATCTCCATTTTTGTGAGTCTATTCCTGTTCATTTACTTAGTTCATTTTGCCTTTGTTTTTTTAGGTTTGGCTGTTGATAGTTGTGAGTTTGCTGACATTTTACTGTTCGTATTTTTGATCTTCTTCTTTTTCTTGGATAAGTCCCTTTAACATTTCATATAATAAGGGCTTGGTGATGATGAACTCCTTTAACTTGACCTTACCTGGGAAGCACTTACCTGCCCTTCCATTCTAAATTTAGCTTTGCTGGATAGAGTAATCTTGGATGTAGGTCCTTGCCTTTCATGACTTTGAATACTTCTTTCCAGCCCCTTCTTGCCTGTAAGGTTTCTTTGGAGAAATCAGCTGACAGTCTTATGGGAACTTCTTTGTAGATAACTGCTTCTTTTTCTCTTGCTGCTTTTCAGATTCTCTCTTTATCTTTAATCTTAGGTAATGTAATTATGATGTGCCTTGGTGTGTACTTCTTTGGGACTTTCTGAGCTTCCTGGACTTCCTGGAAGTCTGATTCCTTTGCCAGATTAGGGAAGTTCTCCTTCATTATATTTTCAAATAAGTTTTCAATTTCTTGCTCTTTCTCTTCTCCTTCTGGCACCTCTATGATTCAGATGTCGGAATGTTTAAAGTTGTCTCAGAGGTTCCTAAGCCTCTCTTCACTTTTTAAAATTCTTCTTTCTTCATTCTGTTCTGATTAAATGTTTATTTCTTTCTTTTGGTCCAAACAATTGATTTGAGTCCCGGTTTCCTTCACATCACTGTTGGTCCCCTGAACATTTTCTTTATTTCACTTTGCATAGCCTTTACTTCTTCCTCTATTTTGCACCCATACTCAATTATTTCTGTGAGAATCCTGATTACCAGTGTTTTGAACTCTGTATGTGATAGGTTGGCTATCTCTTCATCGCTTAGTTGTGTTTTTTATAGAGCTTTGATCTGTTCATTTGGGCCATATTTTTTTTTGTCTCCGCACACCTGTTAGGTAGTAAGGGACAGAACCTTAGGTATTCACCAGGGTGGGGCAACCCATATCACTGCATTGTGTGGCTGTATGTCGGGGAGGGGTCCAAGAGGGAACAACGCTGCTTGCTCAGCTCTCAGCTGGCTTTCAGTCACTTTCTCTGCTACCCACAAGCAAATTGGGCTCTTTTGGTGCTGATTCCTGGGTGGGTGGTTTTGTGTACACTCTAGGACCCTGTGGGTCTCTCCAAAGATCTCTCCTGTGAGGCTGAGAGTTTCGCTTGCTGCTGCAACCCCTACAAGCTTTTTCAGTCAGAGGGTTCGAGGCTTTATTTCATTGCGCTGGAACACTGGGCTGTGCAGTCTGTCTCGCTCCCCAGTTGTTCTTTCTGGTTTATCACACAGAAATGTGGGACTGCCTGCTCCACCAGCTGCAGCTTCACCCACCCTGGTCCTCCAGATACCACCTTGCCAGGAGTCCTCTCCACCCCGGCTGCCTGTCTTCGCCCCTCCTACCGGTCTGGATGAATGTTTCTTCTTTAACTCCTTGGTTGTTGGACTTCCATATAGTTTGATTTTCTGGCAGTTCTGGTTAGTTTTTGTTTTTTAATTTGTTGTTTTCCTTCTTCTGGTTGTGCAAAGAGGGAAAGTGTATCCACCTATGCCTCCATCCTTGCCAGAAGCCTGTCCAGGTATCTTGTTTATTCTTATAAAGTCCAAAATATAGCCCTGGCTGGTGTATCTCAGTGGATTGAACATGGGCCTGTGCTGACATCCATTCTCCAGACAGTGGCCAGAAGCCATTATGTTAGGAAGCACATTGAACATGTCATTCCCCTGCTTAAAATCACCCATGGGTCTGTGTTGCCCTCCTGTTAAGGGCCAGGCTTCTAGCATACCGGCATCTTCCTCAGAGCCACACCTCTCCCTCACCCTCTTTCCTGGTTCACTTTGTTCTAACCAGCTATGGCCCCTTGGAATGAATTACAAAAGGCTTCTTTTCCTGATTTTATTCTCTTCAGCTAGAAAGTAATTTGAAATACTGTCTTTTTTAGAAAGGACCCAGTAGTGCCAACCATCATAATATTGTCATAATAAACACTCAAGTCTATGAAGCAAACATGGGTGGCCCCCAGAAGCACCTGCACGTTCATATGTGGTGATCCTGGCAGCTCTGTGCTCATTAGTGAGCACCCAGAGATAAAATGCCAGTCTCTTCCCCTCAGAACTTATAGTCCAGTGCTGTTGATAAGGCATTGGTAAAAGGCCAGAGTCTGCTTCCTGCTGGCAGAGTATCTGTGTGAGTGGAACGGGCTTTGCCACACAGTGTTCTCTTGTCAGGATCCCTTTAGAGCAGGAGCTCCCATCCCTTCGGTTAAGAGATTGGCCAGCCTTGGAAGTGGCATCTGCAAGGTACAACAGAAGTGCGCCCACGGACAACATGTATAAAGAGACACCCAACCTCCAGAACAGGACAGAGATAACATCCCCCCAAAAGCCGTGCCCCCACTCCCACCAGCCAGCCTTGGGCGAAACACCTCCAGCGCACCGAATCTGTTCTAGGGAATTCCCAGAATCCACTTCCCTGAATTTCAATGTGGGTGACCCTCTCTCAGAGCGTGGGTAGGTACTGGCTGATGAGCAACCTCTGAATGAGGGTGATTTTCCATGATCTTCTGTGACTAACAAGCCCAGCGGAGAGTGACATGTTGGTCACATTTGTGGCACATGCTCTTCGTAGCAGAGTTATGTTTTGAATGTCAGCTTCCTGTTTTAGTGATTCCCTCTTTGTCATGGAAACATGCATCCCAGCATCACGTACACTGATTGAGGTCTAATTTCTGCCGGCTGACCCTGGAGGGGGTGAAGTTCAGTGCAAAATGGGGGTCTTCAGAGTCCTCCCAAGGATGACCTGGGGGCTTCCTAGAAATTCAGGTTCCTGGGCTCAGCCCCACAATTTTGTATCAGCCAGTTTGGGGTGGGAACCCAGAAAGCTTTATTTTTAACCAGCTGATCCTCGTATAAGCAGCCAAAAGATTTGAGAACCTCTGGTGCTCTGAGGATGAACTGTCATTCAACATAGTAAACATGCAAGTCGATACTGTCCGCAGCGTGCACGGCACCCTCCGACTTGCACACTGTGAAGTGGAGAGAGTCTTGGATGCAGGTCAGGCTGCTCCTGAGGACATGTGAAAACGGTCTGTGGTCTTCCTCTCAGCTCGCATCTGCAGCTTAGAATCACTCAGAGCCATTGATCTCAGTTGTGCCAACAATGAATTCGAGGCTCTGGGGAGCAAGGAAGAAGTATGGGGGCATTTTCTGAGCTCAAGAAGGCTAGGAAGCCAAACCTCACACACGTCTCCCAGCAGAGAATCTAAAGTAGGTTTCACTAAATACTCATGGAAGGGAGGGAAGGACACATCAGAAAAACAGCACGAGTTCTTTTATTATAATAAAGTTGAGGGGGCACCAGAGGTTAGCTGCTCAGGGGCAGAAAGTATTTCTCTATATCACAGCCCATTCCTTGGGCCACAGACCCTTTGTTTTCTGATGTTCCACTTCCAAATTGTTTGGGTCTGTGCTTCTCAAGCCATAGATCCTGCCCTTACTTCTACCACTTGGCCACCCCTAGACTAGGGCCCCAGCTGACTTCCCTTCCCTCTGGACTTCAAGGCTGGGCCTCTCCCTTAGGTTTCCGGTTAGCAAAATGAAGACCATCTGAGATGATTTGAGCAAGGTCAACTTTCCCATTTTCCTGAGGAGCACCGTGTGCTGGGCCCATCTCGTTCTGTGTCCTCTGTGCCCAGCACTGCAGTGCTCAGGAACATATGATTATGGAATGGATGACTGAGTGAGTGAATGAATGAAAGGAGAGGCTACTGGTCTACACGGCCCATGTCAGAGTGTGTTGTGAAGGCAGAGTAACATGAAGTCAAGAGTAAGCATTCAGGAATCACTCTACCTGACCTTAACCCGTTCCCCTTCCTCACAGTGACTATGGGCACAGATTCCTCTTGGCACTCCCTACCCAGAGGTAGAGTCTATTTTCCCACCTATGTCCCCTTGAATCTGGCTGCCCTGTAACTTGCTTTGACCAGCAGGATACGGAAGGAGTGACTATGGGAACTCTGGAGCCCAGGCTCATGAGGACTTGCAGCTTCAACTTTTCTCCTTTGAACAGCTGCCCTCAGATGCCACACACAGAAGTCTCTTGAGCTTCCCGGAGGATGAGAAGACACATGGAGGAGAGCCGAGACCCCAACCAGCCATCAACGTTAACCCCGGGCGTGTGGGTGAGACCACCCTGGACCTTCTAATCTAGCTGACCCTGCGCTGAATGTGTGCGAACCCAGGAAAATCCAGCAGAGGAACCATGGGCCAACACACACAGTCATGGGAAATAAAACAGTGCTGTTGTAAGACATTAAGTTTTGGACTGATTTTACACAGCAGCAGTTGAGTGAGACACCTGCGAAGTGCTTCAGGCATGGGCTAGGAGCCCTGAGATCCCACTCAGACCTTTCTCCACTGCTCCCACCACCATCCTTCCTGAAAATCTGGGCAGGTGTCCTGGTGCAATTCTCCGCAGGGCCTGACCTCCAAATTGGACCATTTCAGAAATCCTACTTGAGTTTCCTGGGACCGAGCTCCATGGTGACCTGACTAACCAATGTTCCCCAACTTACATGTGTGTTTAGTCCTACATTCATTCAGCAAATGTGGCCGAGTGCCTGGCATATGCCATAAAAATGTGTGCGTGCTTGTGATATTGAAATGAACAAAGCAGACAGAACCTCTGCCCTGTGGAACTTGTATTCTAGTGGAGGGAGAGGGGAAAAGAGAAGGATAAATAAAAGCAAATCACAGACTGTGTGAGGATGCGCTAGTGCCACAGGGGACGCAGGAGTGCAGAGATTCAGGGAGGGGAGCACACGGCGGTTTTAAGTGAAGTGGTCAGAGTGGCCCTCATTGAGGAAGTCAGATCCCAGACAGAAGGCTGATGTAAAGGCTGCAGGCTAGCAGCATGCCTGCGGTCTCTGGAGAAAGGTTAGGGACCCGGTGCGGCTGAAGCAGAGTGAACAGGTACGAGGGTTCTCCTGAGAAAGACAGCCAGTTGTGTGTGGATGGATGGATGGATGGATAGATAGATGGATAGATAGATGATAGATAGATAGATAGATAGATAGATAGATAGATAGAGAATAACTTGCTCACAATTATGAAATTATGGAAGTCAGAAGTCCCACCATCTGCTGTCGGAAACCTGAAGGACCAGGAAAACCAGAGGTAGAATTCAGTCTGAGTCCAAATGCCATAGAACCAGGGCCTTTGACATGTGAGGATGAGAGAAGATGGACATCCCAGCTTGAGAAAAGAGGTCAAACTCCCCTTTGTCTGCCTTTTCGTTCCACAGGGGCCCTCAGTGGATTGGACGCTGCCCACCCACATGGAGGAGGGGATCTTTTACTCAGTCACTGACTCAAATGGAATCTCCCCTGGAGACGCCCTCACCAACACACCCAGAGATAATTCATGTCAGCCAACTGGGCACCACTTAGCCCAGTCAACTTAATGCATAAGATTAACCATCACAATGACCCATTTTCCCCATCAACCCACAAACATTCCCTGGGACCATGTTCCCTGGGACAAGTCTGGAAAGTACTGGGCTTGGAGAAACCAAGTCTGCAGTCCTCCAAGCGTATATGTCGCCTGATCATGCTGTTCTTTGTGTCTCCAGAAAAGTCGTGGGGAAAGTTCCAGTGAAGAGCCTTGCTGAAACTCCAGGCTCCAGCCTTCTTTGTCCTCACCTGCTATGACCAGATCCTGGGCCAGATGTCCCAAGAGGGTTAGAGGGGGAGAGGGTGGGAGCAGAGGACTCACTGCAGCATGGCCGTCACAGGGAGGAGGAATCAGGCACGGCTTTCCCTTCACTTACACGCACAAAAGGTGAGAGGATGTGTTTGCGTCTCTCTTCCCTAGGTCCTAGGGAGCAGGGGCCTGTTCCTCTTGTCACAGGGTGCAAGGAAACTGCTGCTGTGGGAAAGAAGGAGCCGCACACTGCCTGAGATAGATGCAACTGCTGTAAGTGTAGTGGAGACCTGGGGCACAGAGCTGTCACCGGTGATACTGAATACCAGGACTTCAGTGTAGTGGCTCACACAGCTCAGCCCCTGAAATGCCGCGGAAGTGGATCTTTGTTGCCACCTGCAGACCAAAAACTGAGCTGCAGGCTCATGGCCTCAGAATGAGCTCTAAGGATGGCCCTGCATTGCTTTGAGTTAACACATTTTAAGGGCAGAGACTGGAATTTGCTTGGGGGTAGATAGACTCTTTTTTGGTAAAACACTAGCAAATCTCTTTAGTTACATGAGTATAAAATCCAACTGGAAATGTAGTAAAAACTCAAATGCCAGTGCCTCTGACCAAGACATAAACTTCTCTGTTTATGCTCATTTTATTCATTTTTGTCGTGTTCATTTCTGAAATGGGCATATATTTTAGCAGAGTGGTATCCAGGAAAAGTTGATTCCCATTAGAGTTCTCTTTCTTCCTTTCACTTTTCCTCCCTAAATCTGGTTTTGGAGCAGCCTGGAACTGCCCTGGATTGTGATACGGCAGGGTTCTGTGTCCGAGGTCTTGAGCAGTTGTTTGTGAGGCCTACAGTGATGTGTGGCGGGGTCACAAGGTGAACATGTACTCAAAAGGGAACGTGACTACGTTTTGAATCCTGGTTGGAATGACCCACAGGTTACGGAAAACCCTGAACACATCACCCTCTGGTATGATGTTGCTCCAGAGCTTCCTGGAATAAAGACATGGCCTTTTATGCATCAGCCACGGCCCACGTGTGGATCTTCTAGTGGAAATACACAGAACACACACCCGGACACTCATGCACACACAGAGCACACCCACTTATGACACCCACAGCACACATGCACATAGGCGGACATGAGCTCATGCATACACACACCCAGACACCCATGCTCACACATAGCACACATGTGCACACATGCAGACACAGGTTCATGCATGCATGCACACATACACCCCATGCATGTGCCCGGGCACACACATGTACGTGCCATGTATATGTGCATTGGCGCACAAATGGCCATACACAGTGCTTCCTTCAGGCCTATTTGTGGCTGTCTCCTCTGCCTGGATCATCCTGACCTGCCCACGCCTCCCAGTTCCTCACCTGACTGGCCCCATGCGTGCCACGTGAGAGGTTACCACAGTCCAGGCTAATCACCAGTTTACTGTCTCTGGCTCTGACCTTTCAGTTCACTCCAAGATGTAAACAATGGGTGATAACTACAGTGTGCCTCTCCTGGGAACTTATGTGATAATAGTTCTAGTGGGCTGGTTGTGGGATGAAGCCTCCGATGTGGTCACAAGGGAGGAGGAAGAATTTAAGGGACAGCTTTGGAAGGTGGCATCTCTGAACCGCACTTGTCAGAAGTTACTTCCATTTCTTACTCTGAAGTCCCCAGAGCCAGAGCATCCATTGTTATTACTACCAGAGCCCGGCAGGCTCCCCATCAGGACCGTGTCTTCTCAATCTCGTGTATCCTCTTCCTCTTCCAAGCATGAATACCGAGCTGGTATATAGTAGATGCTCAAAATGTCTGTTTACACAAGTAGAGAACTTGATCCAGTTTGCCTTGGCTGGCCCCTCTGTTGGGAGGCGGGCCCATGGCTGCCCCAGCACGCCCATGTCTCTCTCGGTCACGGGCTTTGCTCAAGCTGGGTCACACTGTCACTACCATGAGTGAAGAAGATGAGTGACCGCGGCAAGATATGGGTCAGGCCAACCTTGGAACCAGACTGCCAGCTTGTCCCCAGGGCAATGCCAAGCAGAAGGCATGTGCGTGAGGAGGAGATGAGAGGAAACTGGCTGAGCTGAAGCCCCAGTAGCAGCTGGTGGGTATAGTGTTGACTTCCGGGCCCAGGCTTAAAACCCAGGTCTGGCTTGAAATACTTGGATGATTCCTCTAAGCCTCCTGGATAAAGTTTAACCTCCTTCTAAGGTGTTCACAATCAGGTCCCGCCTATCTTCTCATCTTAGTTTTCAGCAACTCCTCGGCCATAAGCCCAGGTTCCCAGCTGTGTGGATGACTCACGAGGCCCCAGGTGAGCTCTGTCATCACTCCTTCCTGAGTCATTCCTGCTGCCCGGACGCCCCTCCCCACACCCTCTGTCTGGAAGGGTGTTTCTCCTCTGAGGCCCAGGTTGGATGCCCTGTCCTTTGAAGCCCTGCCCGGCCCTCTGCCAGCTTCCCCTTCGTGGCACAGTGGCATCTGTCCCCTTGCTGACATAGCTCTCCTCAGGCCGTATCTGACCAGAACCAAGTGATCATCCACTAATTTGTTCAAGATTTTGTCTTTGCTCAGCACCTCCTGTTGTGCCAGCAGCTGCTCTGAGCACTGGTGAACCAAAATTAAACAAAACATGTCCTTAAAAGGCACAGCATAGTCCCAACACATAAATACCAGGCCATCGGGCGCAGGAGAAGAATTCAGACTCATTGGAGCCATGAAGCCAGCACGTCCATCCTCTACTTAAAACCTTCCCTTGGCTTCCCTTTGCATTTGCAAAAGAACCAACGCTCTCACTTTGCCTCCGAGGCCCTCTGATCCAGCCCTACGGTCTTGCTCACCTCCTGACCCTCTCCATCACTCTCCATGCTCCAGCGCCCCTGGACTTCTGCAGGCATGTGAACACCAAGCCCCTCTCTGTCTCAGGCCCTCTGCATTTGCTGCTTCTCCCCTGGGTCACTCCCTCTCCCACTCCTCTCTGTCCTTCAGCCTCAGCTCCCATGTTACCTCCTTAAAGAAGTCAGCGTCACCTTCCTGAACACCCTCTCTGCTACCATGAATAGCTACTGTCCTCACCCTCTATCAAGTAAATTGTCCTTGTTTGTTTTATTTTTTGTTTATTTGCTTCTTAGTGTGGCTCACACTCAGTTATCAGCTCCAAGGGAGCTTGGTTTTGTTCACCATTCTACCCCCAGTTTCTGGAATAAGAGTAGAATAAAAATTGTGGAATGTCATTGGGTTCAGATGGGCCAACTTTTATCCTGAGCTCCAACATGTATAGCAAGTTATTTCATTTCTCTTAGTACAAGTTTCTCACCTGTCAAAAGGGAGTAAGGCCCTCACCAGGTGGCTCAGTTGCTTGGAGTGTTGTCCCTTAGACTGAAAGGTCACAGGTTCAATTCTTGGTCAGGGCATATGCCTGGGTTGCAGGTTCAAACCCTGGTCAGGGTGTGTATGAGAAGACAATTGACCAATGTGACTAATTGATGCTTCTCTATCACATCAATGTTTCTCTCGTGGAAGAGAATTTTTCCACGGATGAAGTGGGCTGGGGGAGGAGACAAGAAGCGTCCCTCGCTCACAAGCTGCTCACCTCCTGCTGTGCAGCCTGGTTCTGGCCCAGTTCCTAACTGGTACTAGTCCAAGGTCCAGGGGTTGAGGACTCCTGCTCTAAAGCAATGAAGAAATGTACTCAAATGAGGGTTTTTAAAAAGGTGGGGGGTGAGTAAAGAGCTTCCCTTGCAGGGTCATTCTGGGTGAAGACATATTATTCTGAAACACCTTGGTCCACAGCACCTGTGCATGGATGCTGAGTGGTTTTGCTGGAGAGGAAGAGCACCAGCCAGCAGCCCGCCCTCTCAGAGCATGGAGCTTTACCATAGATCCTCCGTGAAATGGAAAGTGACCAGGACTCTGAGGACAAGAGTTCCTTTGGACTGCAAACTCTCCAGTCCTGTATTCCAAGCTGTAACCAGTCTCCTCAACATATCGGTTGTGCTGCAAACTTAAAGTCAACCTGTCACGTAGAAATCCACTGCCTGCCCCTCACTGCCCCTCCTTTCTCCTCACACATGTCAGAACTAGGAGACAAATAAAGGTACTGATTGATAGATTGAATGACTGATACATTGTGAAGTATCTGACAGAAGAATTGTAAGACTTGGATGAAAACTGAAACTGTAAAACTGAAACTGAAAACTGAAACTTGGCTATTCCTAGAAGCTCTGGAGCAAAAAGGCTGGAGGAGAAGCTGTGGCCAGCCTTCTAAGAACTCACCAAGTTTCATTAGACACAGCACACAGGGGCCTGAGGCCCTGTATCAATTTCCTACAGCTGCTGTAACAAGCTACCACAAGCTTAGTGCTTAAAACAACACATTTATGCAAGAAATGAGTTTCATGGGGTTAAAGTCAAGTTGCCAGCAGGGCTGGTTCCTTCTGGAGGCTCGAGGGAAGAATCCGTTTCCTTGCCTTTTCCAGCTTCTACAAACTACCTTTAAAACAGCAGCACAGACTTCCAGCAAAAAATGGAAGAATAAGTAGATACACTTTCTCTCTTTGCACAACCAAAAGAAGGACAACAAGAAATTTAAAAACAAAAAATAACCAGAACTGCCAGTAAATCAAACTGTATGGAAGCCCGACAACCAAGGAGGTAAAGAGGAAACATTCATCCAGACCAGTAGGAGGGGCGGATACAGACAGGCTGGGTGGAGAGGACTTGGGGCAAGGCTGAGGCTGGCAGAGTGGGTGGTCCTGCATTTGCGTGCAGGTAAACCAGGAAGAACAACTGGGGAGCGAGACAGACCAGGCAAACCAGGGTTCCAGCATGGGGAATAAAGCCTCAAAACCACTGACTGAAGAAACCTGTGGGGGTGGAGGCAGTGGGAGAAACTCCCAACCTCACGGGAGAAGTCATTGGAGAGACCCACAGGATCCTAGAATGTACACAAAACCACCCACCTGGGAATCAGCACCAGAAGGGCCCAATTTGCTTGTGGGTAGTGGAGGAAGTGACTGAAAGCCAGCCAGAGCCGACCAAGCGTCATTGTTCCCTCTCAGACTCCTCCCCCATATACAGCGCCACAACACAGCGACATGGGTTACCCCACCCTGGCAAATACCTAAGGCTCCACCCCTTACAACGTAACAGGTGGGCTGAGACAAAAAAATATGACCCAAATGAAAGAACAGATCAAAGTTCCAGAAAAAAAAATACAACTAAGTGATGAAGAGATAGCCAACCTATCAGATGCAGAGCTCCAAACACTGGTGATCAGGACACTCACAGTATTGGTTGATATGGTCACAAAATAGGGGAAGAAATGAAGGCTATGCAAAGTGAAATAAAGAAAAATAGACAGGGAGCGAACAGTGAAGGGAAGGGAACCAGGACTCAAATCAATGGTTTGGACCAGAAGGGAGAAATAAACATTTAACCAGGATGGAATGAAGAAACAAGAATCCAAAAAAATGAGGAGAGGTTTAGCAACCTCTGGGACAACTTTAAGAATTCCAATATCCAAATCATAGGGGTGCCAGAAGGAGAACAGGAAGAGCAAGAAATGGAAAACTTACTTGAAAAAAAATGAAGGGGAACTTCCCCAATGTGGCAAAGGAAATAGACTTCCAGGAAGTCCAGGAAGCTCAGAGAGTCCCATAGAAGTTGGACTCAAGGAAGCACACACCAAGGCACATCATAATTACATTACTCAACATTAAAGATAGGAGAGAATCTTAAAAGCAGCAAGAGAAAAAGAGACAATTACCTACAAAAAGGTTCCCATTAGGCTATCAGCTGATTTCTCCAAAGAAACCTTACAGGCAAGAAGGGGCTGGAAAGAAGAATTCAAAGTCATGAAAGACAAGGACCTACATCCAAGATGACTCTATTCAGCAAAGCTACGTTTAGAATGGAAGGGCAGGTAAAGTGCTTCCCAGATAAGGTCAAGTTAAAGGAGTTCATTATCACCAAGCCCTTATTATATGAAATGTTAAAGGGACTTATCTAAGAAAAAGAAGATGATCAAATATATGAACAGTAAAATGACAACAAACTCACAGCTATAAACAACCAAACCTAAAAAAACAAAAACAAAAACGAACTAAGCAAACGACTGGAACAGGAACAGAATCACAGAAATAGAGATTACAGAGAGGGTTATCAGCGGGGAGAGGATGGGGAGAGGATAGGAAAAAAGGTACGGGAAATAAGAAGCATAAATGGTAGGTACAAAATAGACAGGGGAGGTTAAGGACAGTATGGGAAATGGAGAAGCCGAAGAACTTGTATGTATGTCCCATGGACGTGAACTAAGGTGGGGAATGATGGTGGCTGGGGAGGTACAGGGTGGAGGACAATAAAGGGGAGAAAAATATGGGACAACTGTAAAAGCATAGTCAATAAAATATATTAAGAAATAAAATAAATAAATAAGCTATTTAAAAAACTAAAATAAAGTAAAATTAGCAGCACAGCATATCGCAATCTCATTCTGACTCTTGCCCTCCTGCCTCCCTCTCACGAGGATCCATGTGGTACCATTGCCCATCCTCCCTCCCCTATTATCCAGGATGGTCTCCCTACCTCAAGGCCCTTATCTCTTTTTTTTAAAGATTTTATTTATTTATTTTTAGGGAGGGGAAGGCAGAGAGAAAGAGAGGGAAAGAAACATTGATGTGCAAGAGACATGTTGATTGTTGCCTCTTGCACGCCCCCAGCTGGAAACCCAGCCCGTACGCCAGGCGTGTGCCCTGACTGGGAGTTGAACCAGCCCCCTTTCGGTTCACAGGCCGCAGTCAGTCCACTGACCCACACCAACCAGGAACCAGGGCTCAAGACGCTTATCTTAATCACACCTGCAAAACTCCTTTTGCCTTTTAAGGTAACATATCCCTAGATTCTGGGGACTGGGATATGGATATGTTTCAGGGCATTGCTCTGCTTACCACAGTCCCTGAGCACAGTCCCTGCCTCCTGCCTCCCTACCGACTCTGTTCGAAGTAGAACTCAGTGCGGGCAGAGGGTTCAGTCTCCTTAGTGAGTCGCACTGGCTGCTGGGGCTCTGCTGGGCTACAGAGAAACCAGCCAGGCCAGGCGGCAGCCTCGAGCCTGAAGGTGGAGCTCAGGCTTCTCTGGAAGAAGGTGAAACGTGTGGCCTGGTCACCGCCCTTGTAGAGGTCCTCGATGTTCACATCCTGTGGGGGGCAAGAGGCCAGCTGCAGGACGAGGCTGCTGAGTAAAGCAGTCAGCCTGGAGGTGTCAGGGCTTATCCAGTGAGAGACAGGATGGGATGGGGGGTGGGGGTCCTTAGCCAGGGAACTGCCTCCTGAGGGCTCTAGAGGGCAAGGATCTTGGCACTGGGTACAGAGGGAGATGGTGGAGACTTGCAGGAGGGGACGTGTGGACCTGGCAGGTAACCCACAGATGACAGCAGGGATGCCAGTGTCCTGAAAGACAGGCAGGTCCCCCAAAACAGAGCGCAATCTCACCTCCAGGTTCAGGGAAGGCCCCTCTGCTGTCTCTACACATGCCAGGCAGCGACTGCCTCCCTGGATCCCCAGGAAGATGGGAACTTTGGTGCGGTCCAGGCCTCTGTTGGGGAGTATGCAGATCCTCTCTGGGAAGGAAGAGAGAAGAGAGCCAGGATGTGAGGCGACCCACGCTGCAAGCTCTCAATGAGCTAAGTTCAGGCAGGAACTGATGGGCCAGGGCCCAGCTGGCCTGGACCCTGTGTGCAAGCTGCAGGGTAAACTGAGACTCCTACTGGGGTCATGACCCTCTCACTAGGAGAGGTCCTCAGCTGTTCCCTGTCTCTTCGCACAGTCACCAGAGGCAGGAGAGAAGGGGAGAGCCTGTGGCAGAGGGAGCCGGGGACAGTCCCAGCGGGCGGGGGCTCCAGGGCTCACCTGCACAGCAGTTGTCCGAGTCAGGGTCTCCCACCAGGAGCTGGTTGTCTCCTATGTACAGAGCCTTCTGATCTCCATCCTTAATTCTGAAACAAGATGGCAATGCTGACGACCCACCTCCTTCTGCCACCACTGAGTCCCAAAGCCCACAGTCTGATCACCTTACTAAGTATCTGGGGGTTCTTCTTCCACAGGTGAGAAGGGGGCAGGTAAAGACCAGGTCATCTTAAGGCAGGAAAGGCCTCCTGGATCTTGTCAGAGGCTGTACCTCCGCCCCTTACAAGGCTTGGGCTCTGTCAGTGCCTTCGAAGCATTGAAGGGAGCTGGTGCCGTTTCAGAGGGGTAGAGCATTTTCCTGACGCTGTAGCCCTTTTCCACTGCCTTCCAGAGAAATCTCCTCATGAGGCTGTGATGGCTCCGGGATACCGTGAGCCTTATCCCAGGTTTTCTGGGACTGCCTCAATTTTTCTTAGATGTTTATTGTCTTATTAAAGGAATCAATTGAGTGTATACTGAAGTGTGACTTGCTTTTCAGATATTTAAAGACCATTCAATAGGAGAAAATCCACAACTGGAAAAACATTCCTGCGTGATGGTAAATGTGCCTCGTGGCCCCCGCACCAGGCAGGTGAGCTCTGGGGCGCCCACGTTACGTGTGCCCAGTAAGGAGGTCAGCAGAGAGCTGAAGTGGGCCTTCGGACAGCCACTGGGCGGGGCTGTGGTTGTAACGATGGGTCTGGGAGGGTGAGTACTTGCCTTGGCTGGGGATAAACCCTGGTGAGCGCGTGTGCAACATCAAAGTCGAGCCAGCTATTAGCTCAGTTGCCTGGCTGGTTTCAAAGATGTTTGTCAGCCACTCTCAGGCCCAAGAAGGCTTCCTTACCTTCCAGGGCAGAAGCTCTGGGCCAAGGCCACTACCTCCAGGAGCTTTTCCTTTCTCAATAACAGCTCATTGTAATGCCCTTAGCTAATGACTGTATGTGTTTAACGCAAGTTCACTTACACAATAAAAATTAAAGATCTTGCCAGTTGGTCCACCGAGATTGTACCCTACGCATCTGCCAGCAACAGGCTATTTGGAGACCTGGACCCAAGCTAGATACTCTCAGGTACGGCACCTGTCTTGTCATTAGCATGTTTTGTGCAGATGTCCTGCCTTCCAGCCAAGCTGTAACCTTCTGGGGCCCTGACTGGTCCCCTGTCAGGACAGAAGGCCCATGCAGGAGCTGAGGAAAGACACCCCGGAGGCTAACATATTTTGTTTTCATTACATCCCATCTTCTTCCCTCAGGGCTGGGGGGAAAACCACAGACAGTAAAGAGTGAACTGTAAGTAAACACCGAAATGTCGAATGAGATGAAACACAAATAAGACTCGGAAACCCGGACTGAGAGTAAAGGCCACAGAGGCCAGGAGACCCAGGTGTTGTCACTGAGACTTGAACTGGTCCCTGAGCCTTTAGAGAGAGGGTGGGGCAGCACAGGGCATGTGCAGTCTGCATCCTGGCTCTGGGGGACATCAGGGAGCTCGCCTAACCTCTGAGCCTCAGTTTCCAGATCTGTAAAGTGGGCTTAGTGACACCTTCTCTTGGATTCCTTGAATGGAGACAAGACAGTGGAGTGACTGGCACCTTGCAGCTACTCAGGGAAGAAAGCCATTGTCATTGGGGGTGGTAATTAAGCTCGATTATGGGGCACTTGAGGTTTCTAAGGTAAGAAGGAGCCTTGTCCTTCTGACTCAGCCTCTTTCCCTCTCCCGTGTCATCTCAGGCTCCTGGTCGGGAAAGGAAGGACTCACATGTAGTATCTTGCCATGGGGAGGGAGCACATTCCTGCAGGGGTGACTGGTCCTTCCTGGGGGAAAGGAGGGGGGAGCGGTCAGAGGAGGGCAGTGGATCTGGGAGCAGACAGCCGGTGTGCCCCAAATCCCCAGTCACAGGGTGGAAGGTCCCATCAGACCGCTGTTCTGTAAATGGCCCCCAGGGTCCGCAGACTTCTTTCCCTTGCCCTGCAAACTCCGGGCAGCTCTGGCCGCCCTCATTTAGGGCCATGTAGGAGCAGCTCAAGCTGGCTGGGTGTGACCTTGTGACTGTACTCTGGTGCCGGCCCTGGAAAACCAGAGAACAAGTTTCCCCAAATCCTTCATCCAGGAACACTTTCCAGGGCTGAGCCTGGGCAAGGAATGGGCTCTAACCTCACAGCTTGAGGATGAGCCCACTCAAACCTTATCCCACTTCCCAGTGTCATGGAGTCACTGCAGTCCACCCTCCCCTAGCAGGGGGGGAGGACCCTGGACTGATGGACAGCAGGCGCCCTGCAGAGTTAGAGAGCATTATTCTTAGGGACTCAGTCGCCTTGCTGAGACCAGGGAAGAGAGACCATCCAAACCCCCACAAGCCTCCCATTTACACCACATGGAAACAGGACGGGCTTGATGCATAGACACCTGTGTTTTTGAGGATGCGTTCTCTACACTGAAGCCTGTGTCCCCACATAAAGCCCGGACCACAGAGCCCACGCGGCTCCTCCCCTTCAGCTGGGTTATCTGCCCTAGAGCTTGTTCCTAAAACTACCTTCAAAAGAATGGTCTGGAATCCAGTGTGAAGAGAACCAGAGCATATTAGGGCATGGGGGCAGTAAGAGTTGGAAAATAGCCCAGAAAAGTAAATTGCAAGGATGGCTAGGGCTGAGGTTTATGAAGTAGATAAGATTCTCACCACGCAAGGAAAACAGTAGAAAAAAGATAAGAGGGCAGAAAATAAGAGGGGGTGGGAACGAGGAAGGTGGGGGAGAACGTGGCACTGAAGGGCGTTTGGGAGGAGTGAGAGGACAGGTGGATGCTGGTGGCCGGCTCCGGCCACTGCAGCAGCACCAGCTCCACGGCCTGGACGTTAGAAGGAGGGTGTAGTAGGAGCAACTTTAGTGCCGGATCTGCCTCTAGGTCCCTTGGCACAGCCCATTTCCTACCCCTGGGCTTTGTGGAGAGAGTTTAAGGGTTGATGTGAATGAAGGATAACAGGGCGCTGGTGGGAGTGCAGATCTGGACAGATGTTAGTGACGTGATCGAAGTGTGAAGGAAGTCTGTGAACTCGGTAATTTCACCTGTTGCCCAAACATTTAGTCATGAAATGTTTACTACATCACTTTTTACAATAGCGAGAGGTTGGAAATAATCTAAGTGTCCAAATAATAGGTAGGCTATTGATTTAAAAATTATGTCAAAAGAGACCATCAACAAAATAAAAAGACAACCCACCAAATGGGAGAACATACTCACTGATATATCTAATAAGGGATTAATATCCAAAATTTATAAAGAATTTATGAAACTCAACACCAAAAAAAAAAAGCACCTCAAACAACCCAATTAAAAAATGGGCAAAGGACCTGAATAGACAGTTCTCCAAAGAGGATGTACAGAAGGCCAATAGATATATGAAAAGATGCTCAGCTTCACTAATCACCAGAGAAATGCAAATTAAAACCACAATGAGATATCATCTCACACCTGTCAGAATGACCATCATTAATAAGTCAACGAACAACAGGTGCTAGTGAGGATGTGGAGGAAGGGGACCCCTGTGCACTGTTGGTGGGAATGCAGACTGGAGCAGCCACTGTGGAAAGCAGTATGGACATACCTCAAAAAATTAAAAATAGATCTGCCTTTTGACCCAGCGATCCCACTTCTGGTAATATATCCAAAGGAACTAAAACAGTAATTCAAAAGAAATAAGTACCCCTATGTTCATTGCAGGGTTATTTACCATTGTCAAGATATTGAAGCAGCCCAGTGTCCATCAGTAGGTGAGTGGATAAAACAACTATGGGACGTTTACACAATGGATACTACTCGGCCATAAAAAAGAAAGTTTTACCTTTTGTGACAGGAGAGATGGACCTGGAGAATATTACGGCAAGTGAAATGAGCCAGTCAGAGAAAGAAAAACACCATATGATTTCACTCATATATGGAATCTAATGAACAAACTGAACTAACAAGCAACATAGAGACAGACGCATAGATAGAGAGCAGGATGACAGCTAAGAGGGGGAGGGCAGGGGGTGGAGGGATTGAGCAAAAAGGGAAAAGGGCTCATGGACGTGGACGATAGAGTGGTGTTTGGTGGGGAGGGAGTTATAAGGGGACTGAATGGTAATGGGAACATACAATAAAAATCACTAAAAATACACTGAGTGAAAAGTGCAAGACATAAAGAATGCACGCTATGATTCCCCTTAAACCCGCATGCATTCAGAGACACACAGAGAAGCAAGGGCTGCCCACATTTGCTACCGCACTGAACTGCGGTGACAGGATCGTGAGTGGTTTTGCTTTCTTAACACCTCAACATTCCTCCTATATGAATATGAATTTTCTTTGTAGTATACGGTAAGTTTTAATTTTTTTAAGTGAGGTGTTCAGTTAGACTAACTGGCTCTCAAAAGTGCCTGCCCACCAAATCCCCTGGGGACCCTTGATGAGGGGTATTTCTTGGACTTGACGTGATTCCTGCTATCCGCCGGCCTTGGGACTGCTAGACCAGCTCAGTTCGTCTCTCTTTGATGAACATATAAATAAATCAGTTGCAGCTCTTGTTAAAGTGCAGATTACAGTTCCCTCCATCTAGGGTGGGACCTGAGACTCTATTTCAAACACGCAACCAAGTGACATTAATGCTGCTGGTCCCTGGACCCGCACTTTGAGTAGCAAAGCACTAGGTGACCCCCAGCCCAGGGAGGCCCACAGCAGCACGGCCTCAACGAAGCCCACTTGATGCTGTGCTCTCTCTCAGCCTAACGACTGGGGGTCCTTTGGTTATGGGCAGAAATATGGGCATCCTGGTGGCTGTGCCAAAGTCTGGCTGGGGCAGACCAAGTGGAGGGCCTTTGTGAAGCTGGACAGGAGGACTGGACTCTCATTCTCGGTCAGTGTCAGCTCAAAGAGCCAGCAGAAATTCAGGGCAAGTCCAGTCCAGCTGGATCCCCGGGGCCCCAAAAGCCTCTGGTCCTGGCGCAGCCCCAAATCCCAGTGTCTCCCCTAGAGTGTGGAGGCGTGGGGAGGAGTGAAAAGTCCGAGTCTAGTCCACCAGGGAGCTTAGGGGTCCTGCTGAGCAGCTGCCTAGGTCTCTCCTAGTGCGCCACACATTCTGTCCCCAAACTTGTTCTTCTCTATTGTCCCCAAGTGGCCTTTCTCTGGACTTTGTCCTGTACCCCTCCCTAAACACTGTCTCTGGCTGTCTCAGAGCTCATCGGTTTACCTGTCCTGGATCAAATACCAGCACCCCGGACATCCTCCATGCTATTTGCACACCGCCCTCGTCCTACCCTCTCCTCAGTGCCCTGCACGCCACGTGCGTGAGTATGTTCTCCAAGGCCAGCGTCACCTTCTGTGGCACCACATTTGGACTCCTTCTCCGCCCCTGTGGTATTTGGCCTCTGCCCCAAGGAACCCTTGACATTGATCCCTTCACACCTCTCCTCGTCCTCTTCTCAGATGTCATAGCCCCTCCCTTCCTTTCGGGGGCACCCCTGAGGCGGCAAGCCTCAAGTTAAAATCCTAAGCACTTCTTTTTCCTTTCCCAGAGTTTCAATTCACCCATTTCCACAATCACAATGATCACATTGGTCTGCTCCCCCTGAAGCCCAGACTGAACACCCCAGATCACTTCCATCGACCTCCAGGACGCCCCCACTAGACACCCGGCCGTAACACCCAACCTGAGATCTCTAAGGTCAAATTTACCGTCTCCTGCCCCCTCAGCCCACTCTTCCTCCCAGTTGCAATTCTCTCCCTGACATAATCTTCCTCCAGCCAATGAGATTCAAAAACCTGAGGATCATTGACCATTTCTCCCAAATCTCCTGACTAAATCTGATTTATCAGCAAGTTCTGATAGATTATTCTTTGAACTGTAACTCTGCTTTCTTAACAGCCACTGGACCTGTATTCCTGGTTTTTCTACCTTCGGTCCAGACCAACCTGGACTCATATCTAAGTACTGCTTCCACCACACCCCCACCCAACTCTAGAATCCACAGCGGCCACCCGTTTCACCACCATCGGCCCCGATTTCCTCATATGAGTGTGTCTTACTTCTCTGAGGACACAGAACCACCTCTCCAGGCTTCTTCTTACCTTCCAGTGGGCACACTCAGGGCTGTCTTTGATTCCCCTGCCTCAGAAGCCACCCCTCCTCGCTGCTGTCCACTCTGACCTGTGGCATTAGGGTCACTGAACATGGAATCATTATCTAAAGGTTCTGCCAAATTAATTATCAGCTCAGAGTAACAACTCAGACATACAAGGCTATGTCACTTAACCTCCAACTCTGTTTCATCATCTATAAAATCATGACGTTAGAGTGTGTGGTTATTGAGGGTCAGATCAAACCATCTATGATGCCATGACTCGGGGTTTAATGAATCTCTCCTTTACTATTATACCCTCCTCTGCACTCCTATTAAATTTCTCTGTATTGTTTATTGTTCTACATGTAGACATTTGTGTTCCTTGTGAAAAGTAACACGATCTTGAAGCATGGCTGTAGCTTCCTGCAGCCTCCCGACCGACACGGGTGGTACTTATGGGCAGGGCACAGAAGCGCGCCCGCAGCAGACCTCAATGGCAAGGTTGGGTTCAAGACCTAGTGCTGCTACTGGTTCGATTCGTCTTGCCACCTCGGAAAGGCCCCTTTATCCTGCGCCTCCAGCGTATTCGCATTGAAATGAGAGTCTGGGCAGGGCAGCGCTCTTAAAAACTAAGTTTTGCACTGAATTTGTGCACAGAATCTTAATGAAAGTATAATGGATAAAAGCGGCCTGCTATTGCCGAGTCAGGGAGTGATGGAGACGCCAGAACCTGTGAGCATTTTCCTTGACCACTGAGGCAGGCACTGGGGTCGCTGTAAAGAGCCCCAAACCTCACCAAACCCTACTGAACACTGCTGGCCTAGATATTTCCTCTGACATCGCTTTCTAAAATCTATGGTTCTAAATATTAAAAATATCGAGACTCAAGTTAACCTGCAGCTTCTCCTCAAATTCCTTCTCTGTGCCCCTGGAAAGATCTAGCAACCGTGATGTTCTGTGGGTAGGACATCTTGTCATCTAGAGAGTTGCCAGGAGGAGTCAAGGAAAGGGGCACATTGGAGATGCTGGCAGAAGGGAGAAGAAAAGAGAGAAAAAGAGAGAACATTGCCTGCCCACCACTGACCTGCAGGTCCTGGGTGCCTGGAACCGCCACCTGATTTCTCCAGGGCGCCTGCCCAGGGTTTATATTGTCTGAACAGGTGGGTCGGGCCTGCAGCATCTTTAAAATTGGCTCCTGCGTGGGGAAGAAGAGCCTGGGGATTTCACAATGTCTGCAGCGCAGAATGGATAATGAGAAGGTGGGGGTATTAATGAGTGCTTGTTCGGAGAAGCCAGGCGTTGGGCCCCTGCTCATCGCTACTGTCATTGACAGTTATTGGTGGCTTGGGCCACAGGATAAACAGTGCTGAGGCCAGATGTCCTTGTGTCGCCTTCCCTTTGCTGCGCCACGGGCTCCGCTCTGGGCTCAAGGGCGGCTCACGCAAGAGGAGTGCGCCCAAGGGGCCCAAGGGCAGAACGATGTCTGATGCCTGAAGCCCGGCAACGGGAGAGTGGGGGCTCCGCGCGTGCTGAGCACAACCCTGTCCGGGAAGATGAGAGGACATCCAGTCACTGGTATAACTGAGATGAGGCAGAATATCTGAGAAAGCCCACCTCAGGAGGACATTGACCTTAGATCCACCCTGGACCGAGCAGGCGGCCTGTGCCCTGGACAGCTGGGGCACGTGAACAGTGGGCGCAGGGCAGGGGTGACCACTCAGGCCCCAAACTGACAGAACTTAACTCAGTCCATCCACCCGTTCGCCCATCTATCCCCTCACAAGGGGCAGAACACTTAGGTATGCTGTTCTCTGGGGGCCCAATGCCTTACTGTGATTTTTCCTCTCAGGTCATTTGTGAAGTTCCATGAAAGGCTTGGGGGAAGGGGAGGGGTCAGTTCAACACCCAGACACCTGCAGAGTGAGAGATAAGGGAAGATGGGCGGGAATGGGACCAGATTTCTATTTTCTAAGGCCAGTAGTCATTCCTGACCCCTTCTCTCAATGTCCTGTCCTGCTGTGTAAAGGGCAGAAGCACGGGGGGCGTGGTCCCCGGCAGCCAGTGAGTGTTTGCTGAGCACTCACACCGCTGAGTGACCATGACACACAGCACAGGGTCCCTACGGAGTGGTTTCCAGTCCAGCTGGGGACCTAAGTCATAAACACTTGAAAAGACAAGAAGACCAGACTCTAGCCCGGCCTGTTGGTTCAGTCGGTTGGAGCATCATCCTGTGTACTAAAGAGGTTGTGGGTTTGATTCCCGGCCAGGGCACATATCCAGGGTGTAGGTTCAATCCTTAGTGAGGACACATACTGGGGTGAGGGACCAGTCGATGGTTCTCTCCGCTTCTCCCACCACCTTCCTCTCTTTCTAGTATTGACGGAGCATATGCCCGGGTGAGGATTTAAAAAAAAAAGACCAGACTTTAATCTCTGGGCTGAAGGCCTATTGAGTTGGAGACAACACACAGGCAGACAATTTCCTTGAGTAAAAAAACAAATTTCTAGAATTGTAAGGGCCCTAGACATGACATGATTGGTGCTACAGCATCCCCGAGAGGTGGCTCAGCTAGCTCTGCTCCGACACCTCCAGGGCCAGGGACCTCACAACCTCTTGGAGAACCCCTAATGGTGTGTGTGGGCCTTACAGTTAGAATTTCCAGGTGACACAAGAAAGCAGCTCTATCTGTCCTCTCACCGGCCCTGCTTGTGTGTTCTGGAATCACACAGAACAAGCGTGTCCTCCGACCGGCAGCCTTGGAGTACTGGAGGGGCCTCTCTGCGTATGGCTTCTTCAGGATACAGGCCCCCAGCCCCTTCGCCACTTCCCTGTGACTTGGTCTGGGACCCTGTGCTCTTCAGTACACACTATGGTCCTCAGTGCTGACAAATGGCACAGACTGCACGGGCCTTGGATACACACCTCTGTAAATACCAGCCAAGGCTGGGGGCTGGTGCTGAAATGGAAGAAATCTAAAACCACTAGACCTGGTTCACTTGAATGTCCTGATGCCGGGACACCTGGCTCACACACATAGCATTTTGCATCCCTCCCTTTTCAATCAGCATGTGTCAGCTCAGCCTTGCTAAAGCCCGACAAATGATGAAGAGCCACTTTAGGCTGGAGAAGCTTCAGGAATGAGAAAATTTCAGCTGCTCCCTAAGGGTGGAACAGCTGAAATTTAGGTGGTGGAAGAGGAAGAATGTTCCAGGGTAAGAAACGGCTTCCACATTCCACTCACTGGATTCCAATTACCAAACACAATGCAAGGTTTGGAAACAAGCTGACGCAGCCTTGACCTTGAGATCATTTTAGGGGCCACTGACCCCAAGTCAACTTGTTACAATGAGGGGAAGTTTGCATAGAGGTGCCTGCAAGACTGTCAGAGCAGATGACCAGGCATCTTAACTCAGCAGAGGCTCCTTGGAGGAGGTGGCAATTGGGGTCTGTGGCTGAGCCTCTGGGGACAGAGTGTGGACCAGGTCTGCAGAGCCTGGGGCCTGGAGCCATGTTCTTGGCACGGAGTCCAGGGAGGCTGTAGTTGGAGGTCCTGGAGGCAGGCCCTCTGGCCTGGCTACCCCCTTGCTAGTCCCTCAGTGAGATCCACGTTGGTCTGACAGGTGAGGAGCAGGTGCAACACCTGGCTCCTATTTGGGCCCCTTCCTGGTCTCTGCTCTCACTCCCAGGGTTTAGGTGGGAACACTGGGGTCACGGTCCCTGGCACGCATGGCTGGAGGTGCAAAGATAGTCAAGGAAGAGCTAAACCTTGTGGAAACAGAGACTATTCAACAAATTTAGTATGATCAGCTTTTAGATACAATGTTTGGGGGAAATAAGGGGCCAATGTTCATTTTGAGAAGGAAAATAAATAAAAGCATTTACTTCTCTCCCCTTGTATTAGTCCTCTGTTGCTGCCTAACAATGACCCCAAAACTTAGTCACTTAAAGCACCGACATTTATCTTCTCACATGGCTTCTGAGGGGTGGCGCCTACAGCGGCTTGGCTGGGTGGCTCTGCATCACGTCTCCCCAGGCTAAGTCGGCAGCATCTCGGCAGCCTGACTAGGGCTAGGAGGGCTGCCTCCACCTCAGTCATGTGACCCTAGGCAAGAGGCTTCATTTTTCATCACTCAGGGCTCCGTCACTGCTTACAACATGCTACTGCTCCCCCAGCTCAAGGGAACAGGGATGCAGACCAACGTAGAAGCTGTGGGAACCTCAGAAGCAGCATTGCATTACTTCTGCCATATTCCACTGGTCACAGAGACCACGGGTGCAGTGTGGGAGGGGACAGATTGTGTGGACACCAGGAGACCTGGACCATTAATTTCCTAAGGCTGCCATGACCAATTACCACAGACTTGGTGGTTTAACACACTGGTCTCAGTGGGGGAGACTGGCAGGCCACACTCCCCTGGAGGGTGTGGGGACAATAACTCCTCCTGGTAGAGGCCTCGGCCATCGGCGTTCTGCCTGATTGTAGCACAACTCCAGCCTCCATCCACACACGGTCTTCCTGCCTGGGTCTCCTGTTCGGACCAGGACACCAGGTGTACTGGATGTAGGGCCCAACACAGCATGACCTCAACTAATTGCACCTGCAAAGGCCCTATCACAGTCGGAGGCTCCCAGAAGGACGTGAATTTATGGAGACATTACTCAACCAGAACAGGAGACCCTTGGAGGCTGAACCCCACACCCTGGAATCTCAGGGACTGTGACCACTGCAGCTCAAAGTGCAGGGTTTTTGTTCTGTGAGCTCCCTCCCCAGGAGACTCACCTTGCCCTTCTCCTTGACAGTTCTGCCGAGACCTGACTCCTGCTGCTGCCAACCGAAGCAGCGGGATGCAGTCAACTCTGCCCTAAGTCTGGGGACGTGGGCGCTGAGGACAACCAGAAATGATGTCTGGTCTGCTCATCTTGAGATTAATTCTTCTGATTATGACACCAGTAATCCATCTTCAGCACAGAATAATTAGAATACACAAATAAATAAAAAAACAAAACAAAACAAAAAGAAAGTCACATACAATACCAGTACGCCAACATCGCTAAAACTGAAGTAAACTCGTTCAGATGTTTTTCTCTATTTTTTAATTAAATAAGTATTTTTTAATGAAAACAGAGTTACAGATATGACACTTTGTAATTTGCTCTTTTCACTTGATGTCATGAGCGTCGTGCCCTGTTGTACCTGGGTTTCTAAAGGAATGACAGGCCTGCCGTCCTCGGTCTTCTGAGCCGGAGCCACTCCCTTGGGCGGCACCGCCCTCCCTGCCCACGGACAGCGTGAGGGTGGGGGTGGAAAAGGCGCACAGGGTGGCTGCCGGATTGAAAGGAAGGGGGAGGGGCTGGGCCTTGGGTCCCCCTCCTAACTCTTTGACCCCCTCCATCTCCTGCATAGGGGTGGTGACGGAACCCCATGTGAGCAGCTGGTGGCTCTAATAGGCTCAACTGGGGACAGGGCTGGCCTGTGGGGTTCAGGGGCACTGGGCAAGTCACCACAAAGCCTGAAGGACTTGCACCACTTCCCCTTTCCACCTTGTGTCGTTTGCAGGGTTCCATACCAGTAGTGCCACCCAGCACAGAAAGAAATTGTAAACTAAGCCCCAATCTTCAGCAGAATTTTACAAACTGGGAAGCAGGAGAAGGGAGTGGCTATGTGCCCAGCCAATCAGAGGTGGGGTGGTTGCCTGGGCCTCCTCCTCCTCCACTTGCCCTGACCAGCTCTGTCCACAGGGCCCTGAGGGGTGACTTGCCCTAGTCACATTGCTGGAAGTAGAAGTCCGTGATGGGGTTGTCCCCACCGTCGTCCCCCTGGAGCTGGGTGAGTCTGAGAGGCTGGTCAGCTTCAGGCACAGTGCAGAGGAACCAGCCCGGGAAGGCAGCTGACTCGAAGCTAGAGGTGAGCCCCGTGTCTCGCCTGTAGAAGGTGAAGCTCTTGGATTCCTCATGGCTGCAGTAGAGCTCCATAATGTCCACTGGCTGTGAGCAAAGGGCACAGCAGTGAGGCGTGTGAGTGGAGTGGCCAGGAAGCCAGGGCTGAGGACATGGGACACAGAGCAGCAATGGACCCCAGGGGTCCAGCACCTGCTGCTCAGTGAAGCCAGGTGATGCCCTACAGGACTCACCTCTAGTTTCAGGGTCGGTTCTTGCCCTGTCCCACACGACAGGCACTGGCTCCCTCCCTGGATGCCCAGGATGACTGGAGAAAGGCTGACGTCCAGAAACCGATTTGGGACAACACTGATCTCCTCGCCTAGAGCAAGGAAGCCAGATTCAGGGGCCTTAACTGCCTTCCCCGCCCCCGCCCCCATCATGGACTTTGGGAAGCAGGTCTCTGTGAAGTGCGCTGTTCCCAGGTCTCAGCAGCTGTCATGTGGAGAAGAGTGGCCTTCTGCCAGCTGGCCCAAAAGACGTCAAGGCACATAGCACGTTGCACCACCTCCCATCCCCACGCCCACCCTCCTGCTCAGGATTAAGCCTTCGAGTCTTCTCCAGCCCCTGCAGGACATTCGGCCTCCTCCTTTAATACCCTTAGGCCCTCTGGATTCTTCAAAGTTATGGGGCCTTTTTCTACCCACTGTGACATTCCTAAGAACGGGAGAAGGTCTCGGTCCTCTCTGTGCCACACACACGCACGCACGCACACGCACACACACACTAACAGATACATGCATGCATGTGTGCATGCGCACGCACATCCTCGCAGAGGGCCTGCCTGGTCCCAGCGCCTGGTGAACCTGCACCAGGTGGGCAGGTACGCGCTGCTTTAGAGAGAAGGGCCTGCTGCTTGCAGTGTCTGGTGCAGACCGAGTAAACGCCAAGCCAGACGGTGCTACCAGCTCCCACTCTGAGTGACTGGGGGTCTCAAAGAGCAGAGGGCGCCCCCAAATGGGAATAAAGACACAGAGAGCCTGATTACTTCTCTCCAGCACTGGCTCCCAGGAAAAGGAACGTGTGACCTGAGTCCACCTGCGAGGGAAGAACAAAGCATTCTTCTTGGGAAACATCCTCACCTCTACACAGAGGCACCAGCTGGTACTGGGACATGTGTCTCACTTTGCTAGAAGATGTAGATTTTTTGTCCTTGCTCAGAGCCTGGTTTCAGGGTACCCTGGCTACTGTGTCAAGCCTGGCCTTACATGGCTGTTCTAAGTCCTCCCAGGCCCTTCCCTCAGAGAGCACAGAGGTCCTCTTGGAAGGAAGAAGGGTCCCGCTTGGCACCCACCTTTTATGACCTTCCCTGCATGCGTCCCACCGGCCAGCAGCTGGTTGTCATGCACATAAAGTACCTTCAGTGCTGCATCCTTCATTCTGGAACGTCAGGACAATGACCCTCAGTCAGGGAAGAGTGGGTGTGTGTCCAGCTTGGCCCAGCTCCAGAGTCACTCAGTCCCAGGCACCGTCTCCCTGCCTGCCTGCCCACTGTGCCAAAGGAATGGCACAACCTTCTCCCAGCCCCACTGGGCTCATGGCCCACCGGGGGACCACGCACAGACCCTCCCCCCCAAGTCAAGGAGTCTCTCCCTCACCCTCTTTAATCTTCTTCACACCGAGCATGTCATGTTGGAAAGTCGGAGTCCTGGGTCCTCGTCCTGCTCTGCCCCACTGCTGCTGGGCCACAGAGGACAAGCCACTCACCCTCTCTGGGCTCAGGTCTGCCCATCAGTAAGCTAAGACAGTGAGTTAGCCTATGCCCAGGCCTCATCCGGATTAACATCCAATTCTTCAGTCATTACTGAAGACATCCGGGGACTTTTACTTGGGCCAGGCCACACATTCCCTACTAAATTAAGAATTTCTTTAAATTTAAAATGCTTTCTTCTTACTTTTCAAATGTATTTCTCATGCGTGAGCCCAGATGATTTTCTGGCGTCCTGTGAGGTGACGGTGTATCCTACAGTAGGTTTTCCCAGATGTTACATAGAAAAAATATGCTGTGTACAAATTGGTTCAATGCTGGCTAAATATAGACAAATCTCTACTTCAGAGTTCCTAACCTGCTTTCACATATGAGGAGACATAAACAGCAGTATTCCCCACATTTACTTTATCAGGAAGCCCCACTGCGTTAATAATGCAGCTTGTAGGACTGGGGTTCCACAGAATACACTTTGGGAAGGGCTGCCTAGGCTCTGAGTTCAGCGAGAGCAAGAACGACTGTCGTTCGTGGCTCTGATGTCCAGAGCATAGCAGAGTGCCTGGTCAGCACATAGCAAGGACAGACAAACTGGCTGACAAGCAATTTTATTGCTGTCGTGTTGTCCCAAAGGGCAGCAGGGAGCAGTGGAGCAGAGGGGCTGGCGATGCCAGGTCACCGTGGTAGGTGTAACAGCAGGTGTCCTGACTTCTGCTCTCAATATGGACACACGAGGCTGCTGCTCCACACAGGTGACTCACCCATCCGTCTTCACGTGGAGGAGCCCCCACGAGGTGGCTGCCTGACTGAAGAGGCTGAAGAATTTCTCTTAGGACAGCTCGTGGCTCTTCACAATTGCCCACCTGCCCACCTCAACTTGGGGGCTACAGCTCGGCTGGCCCAGGTCCCTCCCTGCCAGACAAGGCTGGACAACAGGTGCACCTGGCACTCACTTCCCCCAAGGCCATGGCCAACTCCGAGGCTCAGATACTCACCGGAAGCACAGGGCCCCACTCAGAACCATCCTGACCTTCAGCGTGTGGACCGTCCTGCTGCAAAATAAGAGGTGTTAGGTGGAGGCAGAGTTGAGCTGGCCGGAGCCTGGGGAGCAGGCAGCCTCCCAACCTCCCAGCATGTGAACAGCCCCCACAGAGCAGGGGGTCCTAGGTCTGGGATCAAGAGAGAACCCCAGCCCTGCTGAGGAGAATGAAACTAGCTCCCCAAGGACACCTGAGAACACTCCTTTCTCCTGGCAGAGCCTACCGTGTCTGCCTGCTGCTCCTGCAAGGACGGGCACAGGGACGCCTGGGCCCTTTAATAACATGCTAGGGAGAGGCTGGAACTCCCGCAGACGGGAGGAGCAGGGTTTCCCACGGTGACCTCGCACCGCCCTGTCTCTCCCAGGGAAGGAAGGTTCTGGAGACCGTCTTCCTTCCAACAATTCTGAAAACATCCTGGGGTTTTCTAGCTCTTCCTGAGCACTTGGTTCCTGGACCTTGGGTCCCTCCAAACCCAAAGGTGTCGGTGCAGACAGCAGCTCAGAAAGTAGACTTTAGAACTACCGCCTTCCTTCCTCCCTCTCTCCATCCTTCCTTCTTTCCTTCCCTCCTTCCCCAGTCCCTCAGGCCTGTGGACATTCCTAGAGTGGGGCTCTCCTGCTTTCTCCTGCTTACAGGATGTTTAGTCTGCATAGTCACTGTAGAAAAACTTGAAAATCCAGACTGGCAAAGAAGAAAACTGGCCGTCACTACTATAGCACCGTGGGAAACCCATAAGCCCAGCTTTTCCTCTGCACGTGGACACATTATGCATGCTGTCACGCGACTGGATGTAGGACCACACTCTCTTCAGCCAGCCATGCACGGAGCGAAGCAGCACAGTGTCTTCCCATGCCAAATACAGGTCACCGTGCCGTCACCTTCGGTAGCTGTTCAGGACTTCACTGCATAGGCGCAGCATCATTTATTTACAGGAATCAGTTCTCAGCGGTCCTTTATGCTGTCATCATTATTTGCCGCTGAAAGCGACGTTGGGACAGGCACCCTCGTGTCTGCATCTTGGCTCAGGCGTCTGTGATTTCTCTGGGAAATAAAGTCTAGCTCAAGCTCTCTATGACTGATCTTTCCTCCTTCCTAAGTGGTAAAACCCTCTGTGACTGTGTAGTGACTCAGGCAGCCCACCAGAATTCACTACGTTCGCTAGGGAACACACCTCTGTCTGACTTACCAATACTTCATATTAGATACCAGACTCTGCAAAGCTAGATTTGAACTAAAAGAAGATGGGTACTTTGCAAATGAATGACTGCCTTATAGAAAAGACAGCACCCAAGGGTGGCATTTACTGCCTTGCAGTTCATTAAGCAGTTTTTAAAAATCCAAGTCAGCCAAACTATTCCACATTTCATCCTCTGTTCCTGATTTATCTTTTAAATCAACTTTATCATTCTGCTGCTTCCTCATTTATTAATAATCATAAACCTGTATGCGTGCTCGCTATGTGTTTGCATGAGAGTCATGTTTCAAACTTCCTGAAAATTAAGCTGGCACTACCTAAAGACGATGTTAATTTGCCCCAAACTCACACACCCTGTGTGGTGGTTTTAAAATATGTCCACCAATTCTTGGATACTTGACCTTCAAGAGGTGAAGCTTGAGTTCCCTTCCTTGAGTGTAGGCTGAACTTAGTGACTCGCTTCTGAAGAACATGCCACGTGGTAGAGGAGCCTCCTGCCTCATCTTTCTGGGTCACTTCCCTGGGGACAGCCGGCTGCCGTGTCCTCAGGACAGTGAGGCAGCCTGTGGAGAGGCACACGGGCAGGAGCTGCAGCCTCTTCCAACAGCATGTGAGGGAGCAACAGACACAGAACCTGCCGCCTGCCCAGCCCTAGTCAAACCTCAGATGACGCCCCCCGACTGACATCTGCCGCTTCAAGAGACGCTCTGAGTTGGAGCCCCAGCTGATGTCCCTGCTGGGATGCCCGACTCTGAGAACCTGTGACACAATACAGGTTGGCTGCTTTTTGAGGTCTGGGATATTTGTTACACAGCAACCGAGAGCTAGCACACCTGTCGCCACTGTTGGCACTTTCTCCTCCTGTTGCTTCTTCATTCCCCACAGTCTTCAGTGGGCACCCTCCCTTTGTGGGAGACATCTCAATTTCTCATGGGATGGCTGCGTGACTGTGGAGGTGCCAGAAGCTGTCCCAGCCTACACAGGGTAATTTCCCCACAGTGGCCTCTTGCCACCCTTTGTGAGTGACAGGGCCTGGGGGTGAGGTGGCACCTGCTGTTATTGTGGAGGTGAGGACTCACACAGCACACATGTCTACACATGTGTAGTGTGGGGGCACATGTTCACAAATAGCTCATTATAGAAAAATAGTCATTTTTATTAGGAAGGTAAATTTAACAATACTTGGCATAACTAGTATCCATGTGGTTTTCACTATGGCCCTAGAACTCTGGTTAGTGATTTGCCTGAATTTTCTCGTTTTATGCTTATAACTACTCGGTGGGGTAAATATCACTATCATTATCTGTTTCATGGTTATGGAAACCCAGCACAGAATGATTAGTCATGTTGCCTGTTATTAGTAAGACCAGTAATTAGTTTTAGAGTCAGAACCAAATCCAGGAAACCGAAGTTAGAGCTACGGACCCTGAGGCACCGCACAGCGGTCAGACGGTATCACGTGGCCCTTTGCTCCGCATGCCTCAGAGCAGAGGGCACATCTGCACCCTGCTTTGCGGCTCCCCAAATCAGGCTCGCATTAGCTCTTGGCCTCATTCTTTCACTGCCTGTGCGGTGCTCTCACAAAGGCCTCTTGCTCCCACCGAGGGCCTTCGCACTGGCTGTTGCTTCTGCCTGGAAAGCTCTTTGCCGAGATACTCGCAACGCTCCCTTCTTACCTCCTTAGAGTCTTGGCTAAAATGTCACCTCCTCACTGAGACCTGCATCGCCATCCCATGCCTCTCTTCCTGCTCCCACACCCCTTACTGTGATCTACTTCTCTCCAGGGCTCTCAGCACCTATTAGCATATCGTAGAACTCAGCTGTGTGTTGTGTGTACACGTGATAAACATCACTCACCAGCTCCCCGCCGGCCCTGCTGGAAGATAAGCTCACGTGGAGGCGTGTCCTGTCTATTCTGTTTGTTGGTGTATTCCAAGCACGGGAGGTGGCGCCTGGTATACAGTCTGTCCTCTGTAAATCGTGTTGCATCAGCACTGAGTGAACTGTTCGCTGTATCACATTGACAAGGCCAGAAAACTGTCAACATTTTGTTCACAATTATGATTTTATTTCTCAGACAGCTTTGACGCTTCTGGGCCCTCATCCTCTTAATGGAGAATTAAGGCCACGGGACACACTGTGGCTGCGGGCTGCGACGGGCCCGCTGTCTCCCGTGCAAATCCAGTTCCGTTGGAGCACAGCCGTGCTCATTTGCCTCTGTCGTCTGTGGCTGCATCAGTGCCACGCCAGCAGAGCTGATATTTATGACAGAAACGGCCCTTTAAAGAAAATGTTTGCTGAACACTCATCAAAAGTGTTTTGATTCAAGTCCTAAATCTGTCACTTATTAGCATGTGCCTTTGGTCAAGTTATTTAGGCTTTCTGTGTTTTGTAGTTATCTATACAATGGGGATAAAATTACCCCATCCTCGGGGGTGGTTGTTAAGCTGTCATGAGTCACACCTGTGAAAGAACAGTGCCTGGCACCTCGCCGGGTCTTACATGTCAGCTATGCTGTCGCTGTTGTCACCATCAGCTGCAAGGCCTTGGGAAACTCGCTCTATCTCTCTGACTCGATGGTTTATTGCACCTCATTTCTGTTTCTCCATAGAGAGGACAGTCCTGTCCCCTCGCTGGGCCGCCAGGAGGATGAGTCAGAGGCTGTAAAGAGCTGAGTCAGCACTTAGCACAGAGCGACACCGGCTCTGTGCCCTCCACGTGTCTCTTCCTCCTGCACTTGTCCCAGGCGTGTCAAGAGGACACTGGGAATGTGGCAGAGGCCAGGTGTGCACTGACCTAAATCTGAGGCTGGTTCGGGACGAAGCCCTTGCTAACGTCTCACCTGACCCAGAGTGGGAAGAGGCTGGCCCTGCCCAGCTGGGCGGCTGCAGCGCATGCTGTGGGGCTTCCAAATTACTGTACTTACAAGAAAGGTCAACCTGTGCTGCGTGTTCACTGTCTCACAAGTGGTGTCAACCTCGCACCATGGTCCTGTGAGGTAAGTGCTATTCTCATCCCGTCTCACTGGTAGGACAAATGAGGCTTGGGGAGGGCAAGTCACTCAAGGTACAAGCTAGTAAGGGATGGACCTGGTGTTGGTGCCCTGGCAGTTAAATTACACACTGACCACCCCTCTCCCCGCTGTGAACGAATACACCATGTGAAGCTTACAGGTTCCGGCAGGAGAGGGCTGGAGCTCCGTGTGGGGCCGGTGATCTCCCTGCCAGGAGCCTGAGTGCAGGAAGGACCAATGGTTTCTTGAGAAGATCAGGCTTCAGGAAAGACCGTGGAAACCTACAGAGTTCATCCAGAGACACAGGCTCCACCAAGATAGAGTGCAGCCCACCTCGGGACACAGAGACTTCCCCACTCCTTGCGGTGACTTTGTTGGAGAAAAACACCTGGCATGGGAGAGATGGCCATGATGCGCTGACACGTGGCCTCCACAGCACTGTGAGCAGACCCAGACTTTCTATCCCAACTCCAGCCACATACTCGGGTCACTGTGGGGAGCAACAGAGGACAGGTGCCACTTCGCTCATAGCACTTTTGAGAAAGATGGAATCCTTGTGAAATCACAGGGAATCTGTGGGTCAGGGCCCTGCGTCTGGGGGCTCAGCCAGAGATGGGTTTGCTCTGTACTATGGCATCTTCTGGGATGGGGGCTAGTGGAGGGCCAGTTCTACAAGCTGGGACGGGGAGCTGTGTAACCCACGGGGTGGGGTGAGGCTCTGCATGTCACACCCACAGACAATTTCTCCAGACTGAGTCACCAAGGGCAGGGCCAGAGCCACTGGTACCCTCCTCACTTCGGATCCGGGGACAGAGATGCTCCAGAAAAGATCCAGGGATCTCCTTCCACTGTACCGCAGAGGCCTCTAGGGCTCACGGACTTACTCACCTCCTGGGGTTACATGGTTTGGCCGTTGCTGGACCTCAAGGTAGGACTCGGGCCAGAGTCTGGAGCTGGGCATGAAATCCCAAGTGACCATAATGGTCTGAGGCTGGTCTGGTTCCACTGCCCCTGCTTCCTGGCCAGAGCACAGGCTCTGTGCGCACAGCTATGAGCCCACCAGAGACGGGGCCCTCGGCCAGGCCGGATGGGGCGGGCACGCTGCATGCACGTCTGGCAAACATCTACCCGATCATCCCTGAAGTGTTTCCTCCTGTTTGCCTGCCTCTTTCCGCAAAGGACTTGGAGCAGTGAGCCCCCACAGCAGAACCGCTCGGGGCAAGGAGCGCTGCGCAGGCTCCCCCAGAGGAGGCCCGGCCTTCCTTCCTCTGTCACGACGTTGGCACCAGGGGGGTGGAATCATCCGTTTCCATGAGCTCCTCAAGAACAAGGACTGTTTTTTTCCTTTTTAGTTAATATCTTGTGTGTGTATGTTTGATAATAACGATTACACAGATGTTTGCACATATGTCTTTTCTATTTTATTATTATTATTGTGTTTAATTGTGGTAACACACAATAGAGTTTGGTGGTGTTAAGTGCATTCACATTGTTGTGCAGCCATCATCACCATCCACCTCCAGGACCTTTATCTTGCAAAACAGAAACTCTGCCCTGGCTGGTGTGGCTCAGTGGATTGAGTGCCGGCCTGGGAACCAAAGGGTCGCCGGTTCGATTCCCAGTCAGGGCACATGTCTGGGTTGTGGGCCAGGTACCCAATGGGGGCCACGTGAGAGGCAACCACACATTGATGTTTCTCTCCCTCTCTTTCTCCTTCCCTTCTCTTCTGTCTAAAAATAAATAAATAAAGTCTTAAAAAAATAACTCCTCATCCCTCGCCCCCAGCCCCTGGCACTCTACGTCTGCCTCTGAATTTGACTGCTCTAAGTACCTCATATAAGCAGAATAATACAGGATATTTTTTTGTGATTGGCTATTTCATTTAACAAAATGTCCTCACCCATGTTGTAGCGTGTATGAGAATTTCCTGCCTTTATAAGGCTGAATAATATTCCATTGTATGAATAGACCATACCTTAGTTTTCCTATTACCTATCAATGGGTACTTCAGTAGCCTCCACCTGTGGCTGTTGTGAATCATGCTTCAATGAACATAGGGGTTTAAATACCTGTTTAAGTCCCTGCTTTCGATCTTTCTGGGTGTATACCCAGAACTGGGGCTGCCGGATTGTATGGTAATTCTATTGTTAATATTTTGAAGAGTCATCGCAACTGTTTTCCATAGTGGCTGTATTTTACAATCCCACTAACCATGCACAAGGGTCCAAATTTCTCCACATTCTCACCAACACTTTTTTGTTGTTGTTTTTAGTGCCCATCCTGACAAGTGTGAGATGGTCTCTCATTGTGGTTTTGATTTGCATTTCCCTGATGACTAGTGAGTTGAGCACATTTTCAAATTCTTATTGGCCATTTGTATGTCTTCTTTGGAGAAATTCAAAGGACTATTCAAGTCCTTTGCCTGTCTTTGAATCGAGTTGTTTGTTTTGTTGTTGTTGAGTTGTAGGAGTTGTTTATGTATTCTGGATATTAACATCTTACCAGATACATGACTCCCAATCATTGGAAGGCTTTTTATTCTTTCACCTGAAGGACATT